>CAJQUN010000263.1:600000-823235 GCA_907163345.1 Haberlea rhodopensis | reverse complement strand
CCATTCATTTGATTGGAATGTAATTATCCATTTGGTAGTCCTTATTTTTGGCATGTAATGCTTAAGCTCATAGACTCAACACGTTTTTTCACTCTGATCATTTATATTAGCTCTATTATGCCTTGATTCCGCACTTAAGGATTAGGGTCCTTACATTAGTGGTATCAGAGCAGTGGTTAGAGAACCCCGGGAACGAGTGAAGGGTAGCCTTAGCATGATAGGCTAGGTGCTTACATTTGAAGCATGTTTATGCATGTGTGCATATAATGTATATTCTGTTATACTAACATGCTTATTATCATTCCTGTTATCTAACGGCACATATATATACGCTTTGGAATTGTTGTTAACATTGTATTACAGCATGGCTGCTAATGAGGAAGTTGGAGATATTGGTAGTGTGAATGAAGAGCGTTGGCAAGTGAAACTCTACCTCCACCGGCCGTAGGCATGGAACCAGTGGTTCAGTTATTGCTACCGGGTGAGATTAGCTTGACACAATTTCTATCTTACCATCCGCCCCGGTTTGAGGGGACAGAGTCCGGAGAAGAGGCTGAAGAGTGGTTGGAAAGACTTGAGCAGATCTTTGTATCGGCTCCTTGTGCTGTGACAGCTTGGCTGAGGCTAGCGGAGTTTCAATTAGCCAAGAAACCTCTGATGTGGTGGAGGAGCACAGTAATGGAAATGAGAGCACTGGGTGCTGTGATTGACTGGACACTCTTCAGGACTAGGTTTTGAACCGGTACTTCTCCGCTGCAGCAAGACAGACAAAGGAGGATGAATTTACAAGTCTGAGGCAGGGGAACATGACAGTGGCAGACTATGCCACACGGTACTCTTCATTGCTGAGGTACGTCCCCACATTGCCACCAGTGGACACGCTAAGATGAGGAACTTTATGAAAGGATTGCGACCGGAGCTCTATGACCGGGTTATCACAATAACCCAACTTCTTTTGATGATGCTCTCACAAGAGCGGAGCTTGCTGAGCTAGGAGTGGGAGCTTACGCTATGCCACCACCGGTACCGCAACAGAGGCAGACTAGTGACAGTTTGAGGCCTCGGGGTGAGCCATTTAAACCCCGTGGTGCCTCTTCATCTTCACGGTATGGTGGAAAGAAACACTTTGGTCAGAAGCAGGATGGCAAGAAGGGCAATTGGTCGGCCAATAGAGGATCTTCACAAGGGATAGGCCGGGAGAGCCGAGCAAGGTGCAACAATTGTGGAGGGCCACATTCTTCAAACAAGTGTCCTGCATGTTATGTCTGTGGCAAGATGGGCCACATTGCTCGGTATTGCCCCACACGGGGAGGACAGTCAGAGTATCAGGGCAGCAGGCCGAGGTTTGAGGATAGGACAGTGCAGCAGAGGCAGCAGTTTGGGCCTCGACCATCGGGAGGTCAGACAGTAGGACCACCCAGGGGCAGGTGTATGCACTGACCAGGGAGCAGGCCCAGGCAGCCCCAGAGGAGGTGATTGCCGGTACGTGTCATTTATTTACGTACCCTGCTTTTATTTTGATCGATACAGGTGCCTCCCATTCTTTTGTATCGGTGGGTTTTGTGGAAAGACACCATATGCGCACGTCTTCTTTACCCACGCCTCTCCTTGTCTCGACACCCACTGGAAGAAATGTCGTTGCTGATCAGTTTATGGCAGACTGCCTCATTTATTTTGAGGGCAACGAGTTGAGATCAGACTTGATTGTATTGGGTATGTCAGACTTCGACTGCATCTTGGGTATTGATGTTCTGAACAGATATCAGGCAGTGGTAGATTGCCGACAGAGGACAGTGAAGTTCAGACCTGAGTTGGGCAGTCAGTGGACTTTCTATGGCAACGGTTCTCGTGCGAAGATTCCGTTGATTTCAGCGATCAAGATGACTCAGTTGTTGGAACGTGGCCACACGGGCTATCTCATTTATGCCGTGGACACGTCTGGGAAGAGTAAAAACTAAGAGTTGAGGATGTACCAGTGGTGGCAGAGTTTGCTGATGTATTCCCAGAAGAGATCCCAGGATTCCCACCGGCTAGGGAAGTTGAGTTTGGGATCGAGCTGTTGCCAGGGACATCCGCTATCTCTCGTGCACCTTATAGGATGGCACCGGCTGAGTTGAGAGAGTTGAAAGAACAGTTGCAGGATCTCTTGGACAAGGGATATATACGCCCGAGCGTGTCGCCATGGGGCGCACCAGTTCTCTTTGTGAGAAGAAGGACGGTTCGATGCGGTTGTGCATCGATTACCGGCAACTGAATAAGGCTACAGTGAAGAACAAGTATCCTCTCCCAAGGATAGACGATCTGTTTGATCAGTTGCAAGGTACCAGGGTGTATAGCAAGATTGATTTGAGATCCGGGTATCATCAGATTCGGGTCAGAGAGGAAGATGTGCAGAAGACAGCGTTCCGGACCCGATATGGACATTATGAGTTCCTAGTGATGCCGTTCGGCGTGACGAATGCTCCAGCAGTCTTCATGAGTCTGATGAACAGAGTGTTTCAGCAGTATCTTGATCAGTTCGTCATTGTGTTTATTGACGACATTCTTATCTACTCCCGGAGCGAGGAGGAGCATGTGAAACACTTGAGGACAGTGCTTCAGATTCTCAGAGAGCATCAGTTGTATGCTAAGCTCAGTAAGTGTGAATTTTGGCTGAGCAGTGTAGTGTTTCTGGGGCATGTCATATCGAGCAGCGGGATATCTGTAGATCCCAAGAAGATTGAGGCTGTGATGGAGTGGGCTGCCCCCACTTCTGCCTGAGATTCGGAGTTTTCTTGGTTTGGCCGGGTATTATCGGCGCTTTGTCGAGGGCTTTTCGAAGATTGCCAAGCCGCTGACTCAGTTGACCCAGAAGGAGTGCCTTTCTTTTGGTCAGAAGCTTGTGAGGAGAGCTTCCAGGAGTTGAAGCACCGGTTGACGACGGCGCCAGTGTTAGTGATCCCTACGGAGAACTCCAGATTTGTTCTGTATACTGATGCATCACTGCAGGGCCTTGGGTGTGTTCTGATGCAAGATAAGCATGTGGTAGCTTATGCATCGAGGCAGTTGAAGCCGCATGAGACCAGATATCCAGTTCATGACTTGGAATTGGCGGCTATCATCTTCGCCCTGAAGATCTGGAGACATTACTTATATGGTACTTCATTCACCATATACACGGATCACAAGAGCCTCAAGTTTTTATTCACTCAGGCAGAGCTGAACATGAGGCAGAGGAGATGGATGGACCTACTCAAGGACTATGATTGCGAGATAGAGTACCATCCGGGAAAGCCAATTTGACAGCAGACGCTTTGAGCCGGAAAGTGAGGAGTTCTGCTGAGGACGTCATTCATTTGTCGGCTATGATGACCTCCTATTGCCATCTGGGCTATGATTTTGACATAGATGCATCGCCTGTGTATGTATCGACTCTGTTAGCTGAGCCAGACATCTATGAGAACATCAGGAGAGCTCAGAGGTCAGATGATGAGGTTCAGAGGTGGTTATCTTTAGTACATCTTGGTCAGCCAACGAAGTTCAGAGTGGCCGATGACGGGTCTTTGAGATTGGGTGACCGATGGGTGGTTCCGAGTACGCCGGAGTTGCGTAAGGGATCTTGGAGCGAGCTCACAGTAGCAGACTTAGCATCCACCCAGGCGGGAAGAAGATGTACAGAGATCTGCGTGGTCAGTTTTGGTGGAAAAGGATGAAATCTGATGTCGTCGCTTTTGTAAAGAGGTGTTTGATCTGCCAGCAGGAGGTTAAGGCAAGAGAGACAGAGACCTGGCGGCGAGTTGAGAAGCTTGGAGATACCGAAGTGGAAGTGGGAGCACATTTCCATGGACTTCGTGACTCATTTGCCGAGGAGTGCTTCAGGCTTCGGATGCCTATTTGGGTGATTGTGGACAGATTGACCAAGGTTAGCTCATTTTATCCCCTATAGCATCACGTTCACCTTTTTGAGGATTGGCGCAGTTGTATATTAGAGATGTGGTGAGATTGCATGGGATCCCCGTATTCCATAGTGTCAGATCGAGATCCGACGATTCACCATCTCATTTCTGGGAAGGCCTTCAGTCAGCTTTGGGAAGGAAGTGAAGTCAGATTGAGCACTGCTTATCATCTCAGACGGATGGCCAGACCGAGCGCACTATTCAGACGCTCGAGGACATGTTAAGAGCTTGTGTTTTTGGAGTTCGATGCCCTTTGGCAGGATTCAGTGCCTTTGGTAGAGTTTTCGTATAACAATGCTACCAGGCGAGTATTCGAGGCTCCGTTTGAAGCTCTTTATGGCAGACGTGTAGACCACCCTTGTGTTGGGATGATTTGGACCGCAGATCGGTCGGAGGACCGGAGTTGATTCGAGAGATGGAAGGAAAGATAAAGACAATAAGGCAGAAAATGAAAGCGGCCCAGGCAGACAGGCATCTTATGCAAATAAACGGCGGAGACCGTTGAATTTCAGTTGGGAGATAAGGTCTTTTTGAAGATCTCGCCTTTCAGAGGCGTTGTACGATTTGGGCATGCCGCGGGAAACTGTCTCCGAGGTATGTTGGACCGTACGAGATTTTGCAGCGCATTGGCACCTTAGCTTACCGACTGGCTTGCCGCCTTCTTTATCTGGTATACATGATGTGTTTCATGTGTCTAGCTGGCGGAAGTATGAGCCGGATCCGTCGCATGTGTTACAGCCTTCCGAAGTTCAGTTAGAATCAGATGTGTCTTATGTGGAACGGCCTGTCAGAATTCTGGATCGAGCAGGACCGTAGACTTCGGAACAAAGTGATACCGATGATCAAGGTTCAGTGGGATCGCAGGGGTGTCGAGGAGGCTACGTGGGAGACGGAGCGGCATATGGTGCAGCACTACCCGGAACTATTATCTGGTATGTGTTTATGTTTAGTTTCCTTTTGGGGTAAGTGCATGTGATTTCGAGGACGAAAATCCTATAAGTAGGGGAGTATGTGACATCCCTGAAATGGTTAATTGCATTGGGCAATAATTGTGCTTATATGATTAATTATGTGGTAATTAATTATGCATTGGATTTATTTATTTATTTACCTTATGGAAATGCATGGTCATGTGGATAGGTGACCCGGGGGGTTGCATTTCAGGGTGCATGGTGGTGCATGTTGGGTAAATATTATTTGGAAGCATGATTTATTTGCCATTGGTAGCAATTGATTAGAAATCATGTGTTTTAATTGATATTTGGTGCATTATGAGTAAATGCTTTAAAAAATATCATGTTGGGGTGTTTTATACACCATGGAATTATTTTAGTATGCTTTTAATTAATTAACCAACACCTTTTATTACCCCAACCCCACCATACACTCTCACTCTTTACTTTACCAAAATCACCACCCAAACCCTTCCCCCCTTTCCATTTTCGAGTTGGAGCAAAAAGGTGGGGAGAAACCTCCAAAAGTCTTGATTTGTGAGTTCATGGGTGATTTGAGGTCCCCAAGAGGTATGGATGCCTCATTATCATTTTTATTGTGTTTGGTTTAGTTTTGAAGGGTTTTTTTAATGATTTTGAAATGGGTTTTGTTGGGTTGTTGTGGTTTTGGTTAAGGGTTGGATTTATGTTGTTTTAGGTGTTATTTTGGTGGTTGATGTTGATTTTTATGTTGTTGGTTGGTTGGTTTAAGTGTTGGAATGTGATTGGAATGGTTTTGAGGTGCAAAAATGGAGTTTTTTCGGGTAACAGAGGTTGGCGATCGATCGCCCCTTTCCAGGCGATCGATCGCGCCCAGGCAGTGGGCTTTCAAGCAATTGGCGATCGATCGCCACTCTTGGGCGATCGATCGGCGGTCTGGCGATCGATCGCGCCAGGGTGGCGATCGATCGCCGAAGGGTGCAAATTTTTGATTCTCGGACAGTGAGGATTGGCGATCGATCGCCGTGAGGGGCGATCGATCGCGAAAGCCAAAATTTGGTTTTTTTTGGATTTTTTGTAGGATTTTTGGTATTGGACTATTATTGGGTTCTAATATTGATATTTGTGAATGTGTAGAACCAACCCAGGTAGCAACACAGCCAAGGCATTGAAGTCCTACCATACCCTACATTTTGGAAAGGTACGTAGTGGACGTACGGGCACCCAACGTACTTGTATCTTATATACTTATTGTTTATGCATTGTGGATGCAAGTATATATGTGGTATTGCATAGTGGATGCAAATACATGTTATGCATGATGTTTATAGATGCATATGATTATTGGTGCATATCCCATGAGTCGTGGTCATCCCTTGATGATTTTAATGCTTGCCGCTATTTGGTTTGGTTCCGCTAAATGTGAAGCGAGGGGGTGGGAGCGCCGCATGTCACATTTGAGCGTGGTTATCATATAGGACGAGGAAAGGGTATTTGCCGCTCAATGAGAGGCGAGGGGTGGAGTCCCGCAGTCCATTGAAGCGAGGTTATCCTATGCCGTCTATATGTAAATAAGCGAGGGGCATTAAAATACATTGTGATGGACAGACTAGGGATTGGTGATCAGTATTTGGTATTGATGAAATGGTATATGTCCATGACATGTTAGACCATTAAAATAATCTATTGATTATACTCATGAGTTATGTACAGGGACAACCAAACGGGAAGCGTTTGAAATGCATGGGGAAAACAGGAAGTGTTTTATTATGATTATGCATTTAACGCTTTATCTTCATATTGTGTTGAATATGAATGATTATTATTGCTCATGTTTGGGGGTTGTCCTTGTAGGTACCTTTTTGGCATGATAGAAGGGCTTGAACGGGTTGAGGTGGTGAGCTTGACGAGCATTCTATTGAGGATGAAAGGACAGGATTATTTTGGATAGTATCTACTCTAGGAGTAGTATAAAACTATAGTTGCACACATTCTTTTGATTGGAATGTAATTAATCCATTTGGTAGTCCTTATTTTTTGGCATGTAATGCTTAAGCTCATAGACTCAACATGTTCTTTTAGACTCTGATTTGTTTATATTAGCTCTATTATGCCTTAATTCCGCACTTAAGGATTAGGGTCCTTACATCTGCTATCAAATTTGCTTTACCAGGATCGTACTCAATTTCACAGTCATAATCCTTGAGCAAATCCATCCATCTTCTTTGACGCATATTCAGTTCAGCCTGAGTGAATAGAAACTTTAGGCTCTTATGGTCCGTAAAGATGGTAAACGTAGTACCATAAAGATAATGACGCCAAAATCTTCAAGGCGAAAATGATAGCCGCCAGTTCCAGATCATGGACTGGGTACCTTGGTCTCATGAGGCTTCAACTGTCTCGAAGCATAGGCTACCACTTGTCTGTCTTGCATCAATACACAGCCTAAACCCTGCAATGATGCATCCGTGTACAAGGCAAACCTCTTATCCTCAGACGGAATCACCAACACTGGCGCTGTCGTCAAACGACGCTTCAATTCTTGGAAGCTTTCCTCACAAGCTTCGGACCCAAAAGAATGGGACTCCTTTCTGAGTCAGCTGGGTCAATGGCTTAGCAATCTTAGAAAATCCCTCGACAAAACGTCGGTAATAACCTGCTAAGCCAAGAAAACTCCGTATCTCGGGTACAGAAGTGGGTGCTGCCCACTCCATCACAGCTTCAATCTTCCAGGGATCCACAGATATCCCTTGGCTAGATATGACATGGCCTAGGAATACCACGCTGTCCAACCAGAACTCGCACTTGCTAAGCTTTGCATACAACTGATGATCCCTGAGGATCTGAAGTACTGTCCTCAAGTGCCGTACATGATCTTCTTCGGTCCGAGAATAGATGAGTATATCGTCAATGAAGACTATGACGAATTGGTCCAAAAATGGCTGGAACACCTTGTTCATCAAACTCATGAAAACAGCCGGGGGCATTTGTCACCCCAAAAGGCATGACTAGGAATTCATAGTGCCCATACCTAGTCCTAAAGGCTGTCTTCTGAACATCCTCTTCTCTTACTCGAATCTGATGGTACCCCGACCTCAGATCGATCTTACTGTAGAGCCTCGTACCCTGTAACTGATCAAACAAGTCATCGATCCTCGGAAGTGGGTACTTATTCTTCACTGTAGCTTTGTTCAGTTGTCTGTAATCGATGCACAAACGCATCGAACCATCTTTCTTCTTCACAAATAAAACTGGTGCTCCCCAGGGCGATACGCTAGGGCGTATATAGCCTTTATCAAGGAGCTCTTGCAACTGAATCTTTAATTCCCTTAGCTCCGCTGGTGCCATCCTATAAGGGGCACGAGAAATGGCAGACGTCCCCGATAATAACTCAATCCCAAACTCGACCTCTCTCGTCGGTGGGAATCCGGGAATCTCCTCCGAAAGACATCGGGAAATTCCGCCACTACGGGCACATCCTCAACTTTTACTTCTTCTTTCTTTTCCGTAACATCAACGGCATATATGAGATATCCTGTGTGGCCTCTTTCCAATAACTGTGCCATCTTGACAGCAGATATCAATGGAATCTTTGAGCGAGAACCATCCCCATAGAACGTCCATGGAAATTCCCATATCGGATTTGAACCCTACTGTCCTCTGCCTGCAGTTCACAACTGCCTGATACCTATTCAGAACGTCGATGCCCAGAATGCAGTCAAAATCTGACATTCCCAGAACAATCAAATCTGATCTTAGTTCTTTATCCTCAAAATAAATGAGGCCATTGTAGACGATCAGATCAGTAATCATACTTCTTCCAGCGGGGGTCGAGACTATAAGAGGCTGTGGGCGACGGAGAAGTGCATATGTGGTGTCTTTCCACAAAACTTGTTGACACAAAAGAGTGTGACGCACCTGTGTCGATCAAAATAAAAGCAGGTGCGTAAATAAAAAGACACGTACCCGCTATATAACCTCTTCCGGAGCCGCTGAAGCTTGCTCCCTTGTCAATGCATAGACTTGTCCTTGAGGTGGCCCCATGGGCTGACCTCCATGCTGACTCGGCACAAATGGGGGTCTGTGCTGTACTATCCTATCCGCAGGCCTCCCCGCAGAACCCTGTTGACTTCCCCTGTTGGGACACTGTCTAGCAAAGTGGCCCTTGTCGCCACAAACATAGCACCCCACACAATCTTTCGTCGGATGTGGTTGCCCACAAAGAGTGCATTGGATCTTCCCGGATCTGTCTCCCTGAGACTGCCCCCTTCCAGATGGGGCATCACTCCTTCGGTTCCCTTTCCATCTATTGTCAGACCTCTTACCACTGAACCTTGACGCCGATGAGTTCCCCCTTGACTTGAACTGATCATTCCTTGGCTTCAAATTATCCGGAGTGGATTTCTGAGAGGGTGCCGACGATGGTACAACATCAGGGTATGCACCCCTAGTTCGGCCAGCTCGGCACGTGAGAGTGCATCGTCAAAGCAAGTAGGGCCATAAGTTATCACCCTATCGTATAGCTCCGGCCTCAATCCTTTCATGAAATTCCTCATATTTGCTTGCGTGCCCGTGGCAATGTGAGGCACATATCTGAGCAAGGAGCAAAACTGAAGAGCATAATCTGATACTGACATATTACCTTGCTTGAGGTGAGTGAATTCATCTTCCTTAGCCTGTCGTGCTGCAGCCGAGAAATAACGGTTCAGAAAGCGAGTTCGAAACATTTTCCAGTTAACTTCATGACCTTGAGCCTCTTGCTCTACCACAGTGGTCTTCCACCACATTAGCGCCTTCTTGGCCAACTGGAAACTCTGCTAACCGTATCCATGCTGTCTTCGCACATGGGGCTGCCACAAAGATCTGCTCTATTCTTTCTAACCATTCCTCAGCTCGTTCCCCAGTTTCGGTTCCTTCAAAGGTTGGGGGTCGGTAAGCGAGAAACTGAGTTAAGCTTAGCTCCCCTGGCAACAACTGTTGTTCGGGCCGGCTCATCATCAAAAGCTGGCGGGGGTAGGGGATTCGTACGCCCCGCACTTGCATTGACGCTCACTGCGTCACCTACCTCCACGTTTGCTGCCATACTGCAACACAAGGGTTAACAACAAGATCCAAAAGCAGTTCGTATAATACTTCGTTAGATAAACAAAACATGTTAGCATAACATCATATACTTCATATGCAACTTATGCACAAAACATGCTCGAAGGTAAGCACCTAGCTAACTTATTGCTAAGGCTACCCTTCACTCATTCCCGGGTTATCTAACCACTGCTCTGATACCACTAATGTAGGGTCTTCCTACCTTAATATCATTTAGTACACATAAATTGGACAGAACATGCATTTATAACCTCTTAAGGGTTCCGGTTGTAGCTTGAGCTAAGGAGATTACAGGCCAAAATAAAGTTTCCAAAAGCTATTTAATTACATTACAATAAAGAATGTTAAAGCTATAGATTTACACTACTCCTAGAGTAGAGACTATCAAAATCCTGCATCCTACATTCATCATGCTCCCTTTAGCTCACTTCCTCAACCCGACCCTAGGCCCTTGGTCCAAAAGCGTACCTACAGGGATAACACATCGTGAGCATACACATATTTACTTAACATTATATAAAAGCATACAATAATGCATAACATCTTAGTTAAGTAAAGGTTATTGATCGTCCTTCGACTTCCTTGTTATCCCTGACTCTTATTCATATATTAGGGCGTCTTACCCCATTGTATGGCATCTTACCATATCATCATCATCGTGTGGCATCTTACCACGTGGGCATCTTACCCAATCATATGGCGTCTTACCATATCATAAACATTGCGTGGCATCTTACCACGGGGGCATCTTACCCACTCGCATACTTTGGGTGGCATCTTACCACGTGGACGTCTTACCCAATCATACACGTCGTATGACCTTATCATAAACTTCGTAATTATAGACGTCCTCATAAACATCATTATCATAACATCATCATAAGCATCATCATCGTAACATCATCATAAGCATCATCATCGTAACATCATCGTAAACATCATCATCGTAAACATCATCATCGTAACATCATCATAAGCATCATCATCATAAATATCATCATAGACATCATCATCATAAATATCATCATAGACATCATCATCTTAACATCATCTTAAACATCATCATAATATGCAAGGGTATGGTTTACCGTCCGATGCTCGTACGTCTCTTACGTACCTTAATTCCAAAAGAAGGAGAAATCGTAGACTTTATCTCCTTGAAGTCGTGGGTACCTGGGACTGTTCTACATAACCATACAAATTGATATTAGAAGCTAAATATAGTCCAATATCCAAAAATCCCACATAATTATCAAAAATCCATTTTTTACAGCTCGCGATCGATCGCTGCCCAGGCGCGATCGATCGCGAGATCGCACTGGACGAGGGGCAAAAATTCCTTCCTTGGCGATCGATCGCCACTTTTGGCGCGATCGATCGCCATCCTCGCCGATCGATCGCCCAAGAGTGGCGATCGATCGCCAAATGCTACTGGCGGGCACTGGAGGCTCGCGATCGATCGCCAAGAACGGGCGATCGATCGCCGAGTGCTGTGCTCCGAAAATTCGCCATTAATGCTCATTTTTCAAGCTCTTCCTCATGCTACCCAAAACCAAACTTCCTCACAACATCAATAACATAACAACCCACTAAAACCCACATAAAAACACTTCAAAAAAACATACCCCAACCATAAACAACACATACCCAAACAAACCCATATAAAACATCAAAAACTTAACCCATTTCAACACCAAACATCATAAAACTTATAGGAATGGTTCCATACCTCTTGTAGGCTCCAAATCCTAGCAAAGATCACACAAACAAAGTTTTTGTGGAACTTTTCTTCTCCTCTTTTGGTGGAACTCGAAAATGGGTAGGGTTTGGGGTTTGGGAAGTGATTTGGGGATTTTAATAAAGTGAAAGGTAAAGGGGTTAAAGTGATGGGTAGAGGATTTAAAAAGGGTTGCTTTAACTTAATTTAAAATTGTACCCCAAACTTAACATGATGTATAAAATGCTCCAACATAGTATTTTAAAGGCATTTTACAAGAATGCTCCAAACTTCATCTAAAATCACATCCTCCTCATATTTAATAATTAACACAATTAAATCATGTTAACATCTTAACACCCAACACATAAATCCATCAACACATGATACATCATATAAACATAATTAATGCCTTACTTGCAATTAATTAATTTTGGGGCATCACACGTCTCATGTATTACAGCCTACTGAAGTGCAGTTGGACTCAGATGTATCCTACGTAGAACGATCGGTTTTGAATTCTGGATCGTGAGGATCACAGATTACGAAGCAAGGTTATACCGATGGTCAAAGTTCAGTGGGATCTCGGGGTGTCGAGGAGGCTACGTGGGAGACGGAATGGCATATGGTGCAGCATTACCCGGAACTATTTTCTGGTATGATTTATGTTTAGTTTCTTTTTGGGTAAGTGCATGCGATTTCGAGGACGAAATCTTATAAGTAGGGGAGTATTGTCATGTCCTCGAAATGATTAATTGCAATTAAGGCATTAATTATGTTTATATGATGAATTATGTGGATAATTGATTTATGTGTTAAGATTAATTATCATGTTGAAATGCTTAGTCACATGGTAGGCGTGACCGGGGGTCGCATTTCACGGTACGGGTTATGCATGTTGGGTAATGAAGTGTTAACATGATTTGTTTGTTTGGGATGTTGATTATGAGGAAGGTATGATTTTAGTGGAAGTTTAATGCATTTTGTAAATGCTTTTAAAATACCATGTTAGGGTATTTTATACATCATGTTAATTGATGGGGTACTATTTTATTAACCTTTATAACCCTTTCCCCACTTTACCCAACTCACTTTACCCTCTACACTTAAAATCCCTAAATCACTCTCAAACCCTACCCTTTACCCCCATTTTCGAAATTCTTCAAAGGAGGAAGGAGGAAGCTCCACAAAACTTATGTTTGTGTGATCTTTGTTAAGATTTGGAGTCTTCAAGAGGTATGGAACCCTTCCTAAAGTTTTTATGATGTTTGGTTTTGAAATGGGGTGATTTTGAAGGATTTATGTGGGTTTTGTTTTGGGTATGTGTTGTATGTTGTTGGGGTATGATTTTTGAAGTGTTTTATGTGGGTTTTAGTGAGTTTTGATGATGTTGATGTTGTAGGAAAGTTTGGGTTTGAAAGGTATAAGTTGGAGCTTGAAAAATGCTAAAGAATGGTGAAAAATCGCGCACCAGCAGGTGGCGATCGATCGTCCTGTATGAGGCGATCGATCGCCGAAGGCCAGTAGCAAAAATCGCTACAGGCGATCGATCGCCATATATTTAGCGATCGATCGCCGCAAGGCAAAAAGTAAGGCGATCGATCGCCTCAAGTAGCGATCGATCGCCACTGTTTAAAACATGGGAAATGATGATTTTATTATTTTTTTGGTATTTGGCTATTGTTTAGCTTCTAATATTGACTTGTATGGTTGTGTAGAACCATCCCAGGTACCCACAACATCAAGGAGATAAAGTTCTCCAACTTCTCCACTTTTGGAATTAAGGTACGTAAGAAGCGTACGGGCATCGGACGGTAAAACACAATCCTACATTAAAACTATGCTATGATTACATAAGTATATATGATGTTTATGATGATGATTATGATAAGTAAGTTTATGATGATGATGTTTATGATGAGTAAAGATGATATGATGTTTATGATGATGATTATGATAAGTAAGTTTATGATGACGATGCTTATGACATGGTAAGATGCCATACGATAGGGTAAGATGCCCATATGGTAAGATGCCATACGATGTTTATGATATGGTAAGATGCCATACAATGTTTATGATATGGTAAGATGTCATACGATAGGGTAAGATGCCCATATGGTAAGATGGCATACGATGTTTATGATATGGTAAGATGCCATACGAAAGGGTAAGATGCCCATATGGTAAGATGCCATGCGATAGGGTAAGATGCCCATATGGTAAGATGCCATACGATGTTTATGATATGGTAAGATGCCATACGATAGGGTAAGATGCCCATATGCATGAATGTGAATCAGGGACAACAACAAAAAGAAGTTAACGAATAACTAGCAAGTTTACTTAACTAAGATTTCATGCATTTACTGTTATTTCTTTATGATGTTAAGTAAGGATGTATATGCTCATGATGTGTTATCCCTGTAGGTACGCTTTTGGTCTGAAGGAGGCTCAGGGTCGGGTTGGGACAGTGAGCTATGAGGAGCATGAAAGAAGTTACGATACAGGATTTTGGATAGTCTCTACTCTAGGAGTAGTATAATTCTATCGCTTTAACATTCATTTGAGAATGTAATTAATTAAGTTTTGAAATTTCATTTTGGCCTGTAATCTTACTAGCTCAATGTAAGTAACCCCATGAGCATACAACGCAGCGGAATAAAATTTGGGATTACAAACCAGCGATCTATACATAGGGAATCATATCGGATTAGAGAATTACAAGTGTCTTACCCTTGTAGCGTGTTTGAAGCCGAATCCACGGAGCTGCACCACGTCCTACGCCTTTTCGAGTCACTAAGCAAAACTCGATTGGTTTTGCCTCAACGGTATCCACACGATCAAATCGAATGAAGGAATAGTTTAAGAACAAGGTGCTAGATTTGTTCTTAAACCAATACACGAAGCACGCTCGATTCACAATCGAAAGATGGCCCGAAAACCACCAAGAACTCCTCGACTTTGAAGGAGGCCGAGAGTGATTCAATGGTGCGGCCGAATCCACTTGGCTTGTGTAGGGTTTTGAGTGTTATGAATTGTCTTACAATTAAACTCCATGCAATCATATTAAATATGATTAATTAAAGGCTTTCTTAAAGCTTCATGGGCTTAAGCCCATGATTTAATTAATCCTTATGATTATTAATTAAGACTCCTCTTAATTATTTAATTCATCCCATGAATTTAATTTCCCTTCTCGATTTAATCTTTTGTGCGACCCGATAGGATCTCGTAATGTTGGCAGTGACATAAAATCTCATTTTATGTCGCAAGCATTGAGCGGTATCTAGCAACACATCGATGCTACCCAAATTACGAGAATGTCAATGACTCGACATAACCTTTAGAACTTGTGATAATATTAACCATGTAACTTAATCCCTTTGTCCTTTGTGTTTAGATTGAACACGAGTCATGGAATAGTCATACTCGTATATCCAATCTTTATTTCTTGATCCCCAAGTAGAACTAGAATAAACGAATAAGCTCGATATCTCATATCGACTCATTCGAGCATGGCCATGCATTTTAGTTCTCACTTGATCAAGGGCCAAACACATCTCCTGTTATATAGGAGGGACAAATCCTATCTCGATCAGTCAACATCCCTCTACATAATTCGTAGTGTATCCAATAGTCGCCTTTATAGTATATCCTGTTACGGGTAACGTTTGACGATATCAAGATACATAACTCCTTATGTTGGGATCTCTGATGATCACAAGTCGTAAGGATTACATACATTATTATCACTATGAGAATTGCATATGACGATCATATAACTATCCATGTTGCATTCTCATGGTGGGTTTGTTCAGTACATCGTTCTCTAACATGTACCCATATGTTGATTTGATATCTCATATCAATGAACAATTCATCGATCAACATATACTAGTCTCTACGTATTATCATTATCCCTTTCATGATAATACTTGACTAGGAACATCTTTAAGAATAATACAATATTATTCTAAGGACATTAACATATATATTAATTCATAATGCACAGTTAAAAGAATAATATATAATAATGAATTGCCATTCATAAATCCATAAACATTGTATGTCTTAAACAATCATCTAATGACTTGTCTTAGGGCATATCCCAACAAATCTCCCACTTGCACTAAGACCACTCAGACATATACCTAATGCCTAGAGATCTAGTATGACGATCATGCTTCTGCTGTGACAGCGGCTTCGTCAATGGGTCAGATACATTATCATCTGTTGGTACTTTGCATATTTTAACATCTCCCCTTTCAACGATTTCTCGAATGAAATGGAAACGCCTAAGTATGTGCTTGGATCTTTGGTGAGATCTTGGTTCCTTAGCCAATGCGATCGCTCCATTGTTGTCACAATAGAGTTCTATCGGATCTTTAATGCTAGGCACCACTCCAAGTTCAGAAATGAACTTCCTCATCCAAACAGCTTCCTTTGCTGCATCCGAGGCAGCAATATACTCAGCTTCCGTTGTAGAATCGGCTACTGTTTCTTGCTTTGAACTCTTCCAGCTCACAGCACCTCCATTCAGGCAATACACATATCCAGATTGCGATCGAAAATCATCTTTGTCGGTTTGGAAGCTTGCATCAGTGTAACCCATTACATTGAGCTCTTCCTCACCTCCATAAATCAAGAATGTATCCTTAGTCCTTCTCAAGTACTTTAGGATATTCTTGACAGCAATCCAGTGACCTTCACCTGGATCAACTTGATATCTGCTCGTCATGCTCAAAGCATACGATACATCGGGACGAGTACATATCATGGCATACATGATAGATCCAATAGCTGATGCGTATGGAATCTTACTCATGCGTTCTCTCTCATCTGGTGTTGAAGGACACTGTTCCTTCGAGAGATAAATACCATGTGTCATAGGCACGAATCCTTTCTTGGATTCTTGCATGCTAAACCTTTTAAGCACCTTGTCTATGTATGTACTTTGACTTAGACCAAGAAGCCTTCTCGATCTATCTCTATAGATCTTGATTCCTAATACATAGATGGCTTCTCCTAAGTCTTTCATCGAAAAGCAATTCCCTAGCCAAATCTTTACAGTTTGCAAGGCAGGGATATCATTTCCAATAAGAAGTATGTCATCTACATATAGGAAAATGATTACGCTCCCACTGACCTTCTTGTAGACACAAGGTTCATCTTCATTTTTGATAAAACCAAACTCTTTGATTGCATCATCAAAACGAAGATTCCAACTCCGAGAAGCTTGCTTCAATCCATAAATGGATCGTTGTAGCTTGCATATCTTTCCAGCATCCTTTGGATCGACAAAACCCTCGGGCTGTGTCATGTACACATCCTCGAGCAGATTTCCATTAAGGAAAGCTGTTTTGACATCCATCTGCCAGATTTCATAATCATGAAATGCAGCTATTGCAAGTAAGATCCTTATGGACTTAACCATGGCCACTGGTGAAAAGGTTTCATCATAGTCAATACCATGAATTTGTTTGAATCCTTTTGCAACCAGCCGACCTTTATAGGTTTGTACGTTACCATCCATATCGGTCTTTTTCTTGAAAATCCATTTGCACCCTATGGGTCGTACCCCTTCAGGTGGATCAACCAAAGTCCATACTTGGTTTGCATACATGGATTCCATCTCAGATTTCATGGCCTCTTGCCATTTCTCAGAATCATTGCCCATAATAGCTTGTTGATAAGATGACGGCTCATCCTCATCAATAAGTAGTAAGTCACCTTGTTGAGTCACAAGAAATCCATATCTCTGTGGCTCCCGGTGTTCTCTTACAGACCTACGCTGGGCTTGTGTCTCTTGAGCAGGTGCTTCTTCCACAACAGCTTGTGGTGCCTGCTCTGTTTCCATCTCAATTTCAGGTTCAGTGTTTTCTTGTGGTTGAACTTCACTAAGTTCTATTTTTCTCCCACTGGTTTTTCTAGAAATAAATTCTCTTTCAAGAAATATACCAGTCCGAGCAACAATTACTTTGTTCTCGGTGGGATAATAGAAATAGTACCCTTTCGTTTCCTTAGGATACCCCACAAATAAACACTTATCAGATTTGGGTCCAAGTTTGTTAGTGGCGTGACGTCTAACGAAAGCCTCACAACCCCAAATCTTCATAAAAGACATACTAGGACGCTTCCCAGTCCATATCTCATATGGTGTCTTTTCCACTGATTTAGATGGAACACGGTTCAGTAAGAAAATTGCTGTTTCTAGAGCGTGTCCCCAAAATGATATCGGAAGATCTGCATGACTCATCATTGATCTAACCATGTCTAACAAGGTTCGATTTCTCCTCTCGGATACACCATTCCATTGTGGAGTATACGGAGGAGTGAGTTGTGGGACTATCCCACACTCCTTTAGATAGTCATGAAACTCTTGGCTTAAGTATTCTCCTCCTCGATCTGATCGAAGGATTTTGATACTTTTGCCAAGTTGGTTTTGTACTTCATTCTTGAAATCTTTGAACTTTTCAAAGGTTTCATGCTTATGTTTCATTAGGTACACATACCCATATCTACTGAGGTCATCAGTAAATGTAACGAAGTATTGAAAACCACCTCTAGCTTGTGTACTTATTGGTCCACATACATCACTATGTATTAGTCCCAATAAAACATTTGCCCTTTCAACATGTCCCTTGAAAGGGGCTTTAGTCATCTTGCCCATTAAACAAGATTCGCATGTTTCATATGATTCAAAATCAAATGAATCTAATACTCCATCCTTATGAAGTTTAGATATGCGGTTCTCGTTTATGTGGCCCAAGCGACAGTGCCAGAGATAAGTCGGATTACAATCATTGTTTTTAATCCTTTTAGTATTTATGTTATAGATAGGCATATCAAGATTTAATACATAAAGACCATTCACCATTTGTGCACTAGCATAAAACATATCATTTAAATAAATAGAACAACAATTGTCCTTTATTATAAATGAAAAACCATACTTGTCTAAACAAGAAATAGAAATAATGTTTTTAGTAATTGAAGGCACAAAATAACAGTCTTTTAAAATCAACGATAAACCAGAAGGTAAAGCTAAATGATAATCTCCTATAGCTAATGCAGCAACTCTTGCTCCATTTCCAACTCGGAGATCAACTTCACCTTTTGCCAATGTCCTACTCCTTTTGAGATCCTGCACATTTATACAAATGTGAGATCCACATCCAGTATCTAATACCCATGATGAAGAAGTAGATAAATTGACTTCTATAACAAAAATACCTGAAGCGGAAGTCACACTTCCTTTCTTTAGATCCTCCAGATATACTTTGCAGTTCCTTTTCCAATGGCCGGTCTCACCGCAATGGAAACAGTTCCCTTCCTTTGCTATCCCTCCCTTTGGCTTTAGTGCAGAAGACTTTGGCTTAGATTTAGCAAAGACTTTCTTTGCTTTCTTGTTGCCTTTAGCTTTGGCCCTTCCTTTGCCTTTATTCACAATAAGGACATTTGTGGCCTTAGTCTTCTTAGTGTTTGCTTCATATGTTCTCAACATACCAAGCAACTGGGGCAGAGTCTTTTCCATATCAGTCATATTGTAATTTACTACAAATTGACTGAAGCTCTCCGGCAACGATTGCAAGATCACATCGGTGGCCAACTCTTGGTCCAATGGAAAACCTAGCTTGTCCAGATTCTCAATGTACCCAATCATCTTGAGCACATGAGTTCCAACTAAGCTTCCCTCTACCATCCTACACTGGAATAACGCTTTAGAGACGTCATACCTCTCTTGTCTAGCTTGCTGTTGGTACAACTGCTTTAAGTGTTCGATCATATCGAACGCCTCCATTTCCTCATGTTGCTTCTGAAGCTCAGAGTTCATAGTGGCAAGCATGAGGCACCCAACATCAAGTGCGTCACTCTGATGCTTCTTGTAAGCATCTTTTTCAGCTCTTGTAGCTGTTATGGGAGGTTCCTCAGCGAGCAAGGGTTCCTCTAGAACATATTGTTTCTTTTCTTGTTTGAGGACTATCCTCAAGTTCCTATGCCAGTCTAGGAAATTTGTCCCATTTAATTTGTCCTTCTCAAGGACCGATCGCAGTGATAAAGTGCTAGTAACGTTGTTAGTTGCCATGGATATCTACAATATAAATATGCAAAATAAGTTTATGATTTAAATCATTTAACATGGTCTTATATTAAATGATACTCCCACTATTTATTTGAAAAATATCAACCCTCGAAACTTTTAGTGGGCCAAGATCCATATTTCGCCTAATCTTGAGTTAGCTTTGGCTAATCGCCCAAGACTCGGTTATTTAGGTAGACAACACTTTGTCAATTACATCACATATAATTCTTGGATAGTTGGACGAACAACACTTTGTTCAATTCATCAAATGAATTATAATCCAACCCATGCCTCTAGGTTCCCAATCCTATTGAGATAACCTAGTTAAGTCGTACCCAATTAAAGTATAACGGATATCACTTTTATCCTTTCGCGCCTTACTAAGATTGCCACGGTGCTTTGCTTTGGCAAACCCACACATGTACAATCGAAGTTATTGACGAGTACTTTTATTTGGAAGGCATCTAAAACTTAATATTTTAGAGGGATTTATTGATCTCATGATTAATTTGATAATTTAAAATATGTCCACTACATATAGTTGTATACATATCTACATATATGTGTAATACTATTATCAAACTAAAACATAAGATAAATCATGCATCAACATACATAATTAAAGCGTGACATGGTTATAGCCCCTACTAATGAGTTTCTCAAGCCAATGAGAAACTCCTATGAGTCAACCTAAGGTAACTTCATAAGCACCTTCATTTGGCTCCAATTTTGTGAATGGCCTCCTCATCCCGGCACGATGCTCCATCTTCATTGATCACCATCAATAAAATAAACTATACTATTTACAAGATATAGAATTTCTCGATTCACATTCGAGGGGAACATAGGGGAGGGATTACATTTAGAATAAAATAGAGAAAGGCACGACTCGCAGGTCGTATTATAAATTACAATCATTCACAAATCCTATCTAATAGGTCAAAGGGCTATAACCACGCACCATGCTCAAACAACACATAAAGCATGTATTAACATTTAATTAATTAAATTCTAAACATTTTAAATTTAATTTTAATTAAAACTGTAATATAATTTTTGAAAAATTATCGTACGCTCGGGACATCACATGCCACGAACTAAAGCGACTAAAACACGAACCACCATGGTTCGAACCAAAACCCACGGCTGGACCAATAGTGGGCCTAGGGTTCGAAACCCTAGCCCATGGCCGAGCCATGGTCCATGCGGCGGCGGCACTAGGGTTCCAACCCTAGCCGCCTCGCACCCTTTTGATGTTTTTATCGAGCCATCTTATTTTAAACGCCGGAATTTGTTAGCCACGAGTCACGGTCATGCCATGCACGGGGTTCGCTCAACCATCTCGAGCTAAGGGTTCGAAAATCCTTGCTCTCATGTGGTAAAGTTACTAATCCATGCATGCATAAACCATTATCGAGTCAAGGAGTTCAAAACTCATCCAAGCATCAAAATTTAAGAAAATAGGGCGATGATGGCCGAGCCATGCACGGCTATTAGGGTTCGAAACCCTAGCCGTCATGAGCTAGCCGTCATGCCCAATGGGTTCTAAACCCTAATTAATTTTCGACACTTCCATGCACAATTATTAGTCACAACGACTAAGCCATCTCGAGCCAAGGGTTCCAAAACCCTAGCCCTCATGTGGCTAGCCATGGTGACATTTGTGATGGTGGTGGCCGAAAGTTTATGCTCAATAAATAATTTTATTCGCCAATTATATCAAATACAATTACTACGATGATTTTCATAAACTAAAATTAATTTCATATCAAATATGAATTTAAACAGTTTAATTAACATGCAATATTAATTCTAACATGATTAAACTATTTAACCACATAAAATCCGATATGAGCCTTGTACACGGCTCTGATACCACTGTAAGTAACCCCATGAGCATACAACGCAGCGGAATAAAATTTTGGGATTACAAACCAGCGATCTATACATAGGGAATCATATCGGATTAGAGAATTACAAGTGTCTTACCCTTGTAGCGTGTTTGAAGCCGAATCCACGGAGCTGCACCACGTCCTACGCCTTTTCGAGTCACTAAGCAAAACTCGATTGGTTTTGCCTCAACGGTATCCACACGATCAAATCGAATGAAGGAATAGTTTAAGAACAAGGTGCTAGATTTGTTCTTAAACCAATACACGAAGCACGCTCGATTCACAATCGAAAGATGGCCCGAAAACCACCAAGAACTCCTCGACTTTGAAGGAGGCCGAGAGTGATTCAATGGTGCGGCCGAATCCACTTGGCTTGTGTAGGGTTTTGAGTGTTATGAATTGTCTTACAATTAAACTCCATGCAATCATATTAAATATGATTAATTAAAGGCTTTCTTAAAGCTTCATGGGCTTAAGCCCATGATTTAATTAATCCTTATGATTATTAATTAAGACTCCTCTTAATTATTTAATTCATCCCATGAATTTAATTTCCCTTCTCGATTTAATCTTTTGTGCGACCCGATAGGATCTCGTAATGTTGGCAGTGACATAAAATCTCATTTTATGTCGCAAGCATTGAGCGGTATCTAGCAACACATCGATGCTACCCAAATTACGATAATGTCAATGACTCGACATAACCTTTAGAACTTGTGATAATATTAACCATGTAACTTAATCCCTTTGTCCTTTGTGTTTAGATTGAACACGAGTCATGGAATAGTCATACTCGTATATCCAATCTTTATTTCTTGATCCCCAAGTAGAACTAGAATAAACGAATAAGCTCGATATCTCATATCGACTCATTCGAGCATGGCCATGCATTTTAGTTCTCACTTGATCAAGGGCCAAACACATCTCCTGTTATATAGGAGGGACAAATCCTATCTCGATCAGTCAACATCCCTCTACATAATTCGTAGTGTATCCAATAGTCGCCTTTATAGTATATCCTGTTACGGGTAACGTTTGACGATATCAAGATACATAACTCCTTATGTTGGGATCTCTGATGATCACAAGTCGTAAGGATTACATACATTATTATCACTATGAGAATTGCATATGACGATCATATAACTATCCATGTTGCATTCTCATGGTGGGTCTGTTCAGTACATCGTTCTCTAACATGTACCCATATGTTGATTTGATATCTCATATCAATGAACAATTCATCGATCAACATATACTAGTCTCTACGTATTATCATTATCCCTTTCATGATAATACTTGACTAGGAACATCTTTAAGAATAATACAATATTATTCTAAGGACATTAACATATATATTAATTCATAATGCACAGTTAAAAGAATAATATATAATAATGAATTGCCATTCATAAATCCATAAACATTGTATGTCTTAAACAATCATCTAATGACTTGTCTTAGGGCATATCCCAACACTCAAGACTACAACCGCAACCCTAAGATGTCATTAATGCATGTTTAGTTCATAATATGTCATTAATATGATGTTAAGGTAGGAAGACCCTACATAACGGGTTAAGGGCACGGGGGTCCTTACAGGTATTGCAATTTTGGTACTGCTACGGGTATATCAACTAGCGATGTATCAGGATATTTGTCGTTGTCATATCGTAGCGAGGGTCGCTAATATCTCGAAGCGAGGGATATCATTGAGCCGCCGATATAACGTAGTAGGATTTGTGAACTGTGGTATTAACTGCGCATATTGATAACTTTGTATTGATACAGGTATGATGAAATATCAAGGAGAATACTTGCCGCTGTCATGTCGAAGCGATGATAGAATACTTGCCACTATCATATCATAGCGATGAAGAATATTTGCCGCTAATATGTAAAAGCGAAGAACACGCCGCTGTCATATTATAGCGAGGGATATTATGCCGCTAATATGTCAAAGCGAGGGGTATTGATGCCGTTGTCATGTAATAGCGAGGGGTATTACATGATAGAAGACTTGCCGCTAATATGTAAAAGCGAAGAACATGCCGCTGACATATTATAGTGAGGGGTATTAATGTTGTTGTCATACCGTAGCGATGAAGAATATTTACCGCTAATATGAAGCGAAGAACACGCCGCTGTCATATTATAGCGAGGGATATTATGCCACTGGAATGTCGAAGCGAAGGGTATCATATAGCGATGAAGGATATTTGCCGCTAATATGTAGAAGCAAAGAACATGCTGCTATCATATTATAGCTAGGGATATCATGCCGCTGGTTATATGGCGATGGTTCATGCCGTCGGATATATGTATAGCGATGGTTCATTCCGCTAATTCTATGGCGATGGTTCATGCCGTCGGATATATGTATAGCGATGTTCATTCCGTTAATTCTATGACGATGGTTCATGCTGCCGAATATATGTATAGTGTTGGTTCATTCTGATGGCGATGGTTCATGCCGCTGGATATATGTTTAGCGATGGTTCATTCTGCTAATTCTATGACGATGGTTCATGCCGTCGGGTATATGTATAGCGATGGTTCATTCCGCTAATTCTATGGCGATGGTTCAAGCCGCCGGGTATATGTATAGCGATGGTTCATTCCGCTACTTCTATGGCGATGGTTTATGCCGCCGGATATCTATAGCGATGGTTCATTCCACTAGTTCTATGGCGATGGTTCATGCCACCGGGTATCTATAGCGATGGTTCATTCCGCTACTTCTATGGCGATGGTTCATGCCGCCGGGTATCTATAGCGATGGTTCATTCCACTACTTCTATGACGATGGTTCATGCCGCCGGGTATCTATAGCGATGATTCATTCCGCTAATTCTCTGGTGATGGTTCATGCCGCCGGATATATATAGCGATGGTTTATGCCACTGATTCTATAGCGATGATCTATGCCGCTGATTCTATAGCGATGATTTATGCCGCTGATTCTATGGCGAGGGTTCATGCCGCTGATTCTATGGCGAGGGTCTATTCCGCTGATTATATAGCGAGGGTTCATTCCGCTGATTGTATGGCGATGTTTCATACCACTGATTTTATAGCGAGGGTTCACGGCGCTGATTATATAGAGATGGGTTATGCCGCTATGTATGTGGCAAGGGATTGTACCGCCTTCGAGCGATGGGTGCTGATTGTGTACCGCTATTGGGCGATGAATACAGGTTTGCCGCTATCTTTTTAGCGATGAGTTATGGTATATTGCTATTTTATTAGCATTATTGTGGATGTCTGTATTGACATGTACCGCACGGGTTGACGACGATGTTGTGGATGTCTTGTATTGACATGTACCGTCACGGGTTGACGTTGATATTGTGGATGTCATGTGTTGACATGTGTGATGTCCGGGGATTAATGGTGTTAATCCCGGTGTGATATTAATCCATGTTGGATTTTTAATTGTGGCAATTAGGAATTAATTGCGGTTATGGGTCTCCCGAGGTTGTTAAATCGGGCATTAGGGATCGTTGGACCCAAAGGTTGGGATTGTATTCTCATTTTGGTGGAAAACCTATGAATTGGGTTTTTAGTGGGACTTGGTGTCCGGGGTGCCTTAGTTAGGGCCAGTCTGGGGATTTGATGTTGGAGAGAGAGTTTTTGTAAACAGATGATTTTTAATGAATCATGATGTATTTGTGGAGGTATTGGTGTGTTGTGGTATTTTGGCTATATATACCCGTTAAACACAAGATTTCCGTCTTTTGGGCACGAAATCACTCCTCTCCCTCTCCTCTCCCTCTCTTATCGTGTAACCCCTCTTCCCCTAACCCTTATCTTTCTCTTTGGAGAAAAGTGGCCGGAGGCTCGGTTTAGGAGCCGGATTCTTCGAAGATAAGTTGGTAATCTCCTTCCCCTCGCTACTATCTTCGTTTTGATTGTGATTTTGTTGGTTTTGGTTGAGTTTTGGATTTGGGTTGGTTTGGGTGATTTTGGTGAAAATCATAAAATCTTTTGGGTTTGTGTTAAATTGAGTTTAGCACCCTTGTTGGAGGTCCTTGTGTTTTGTTTTGTTGTGGTTTTGAGTTGGGAGAAGTTAAGTATGATTTATGGAGGTTTCAAGCTTTTAAAAATGGGGGTTTTCGAGTTGCAGGGCTGCTCGATCGATCCGAAAATATTTTCGATCGATCGAGCATGGCAGAATGTTTTTGGTGGCTTTGGAACAGTGGACCGATCGATCGGTATTTTGACCGATCGATCGGAGGGTGGTTTCGATCGATCGAAATGAAATTTCGATCGATCGAGATGGCCAGTTTGTTGGTGCCTCTTTTGTTGTTTCTTGGCTCTTTTTGGGTGTCTTGCATGCTTCGCCCCGGGTTATTTTAAAAGGTTAATTGTCATGGATTGACAATATTTTTGGGGTATTATACATGCTTAGCCGGGAACTTTTATAATTTGGCAATCGTCATGGATAGACGATATGTTTGGGAGTTTTGAACGTGCTTGGGCACGTGGTTGCATGCTTATGCTTGATTGTGGGTTGTTTATGCGTTTTAGCACATCTTTCTCGAGGCATGGAACTAAAGCAAGGTTTGGCTCAGACTACGGAAACTTAAGGTACGTATGACGTATGAGCATAGCCTATTATAATGTTGCAACTGTAAAATGCATGGTATGTGATAATTGCATTATATGGACATTGAAATGCATGGTATGTGGTATTTGCATAAATGGATATGGAAATGCATCGTATGTGGTATTTGCATAAATGGATATGGAAATACATGGTATGTGGTATTTGCCATGAATGGATATTGAAATGCATGGTATACGGTACTTGCCATAAATGGATATTGAAATGCATGGTATACGGTACTTGCCATGAATGGATATTGAAATGCATGGTATACTGTATTTGTTATAAATGGATAGTGAAATGCATGGTATATGGTAATTGCGATAAATGGACATTCGTTGGGTATTATATTATGCCTCTTTTGAGTGAGCAAAGATTGGGATGTTGTCGTCGTTGAGCGACCATCGGTTATGACGCCGCTATTGTTAGCGTGCGTGGGGTCGAAATGCCGCCATTGTGGAGCGAGCTATGACATAGAAATATGGAGTCAATTGCTAAATATATGTGATATCTGTAGTATTCTATTTTGATGGTTTAATCGCATTTGGTTATGGAACTGGTATAGCAGGAATGGTTTTAGTTGATCAATGAGATGATCAACTGGCTTTTGGGAATTTAATATTTTGGTTATTTTGAGAACAGGGACAATACAGGGAATCCTGGATGAGGGTGTTACCACCCAGGGAGTATCGTTTAAATTATGGCATTTACATTCTGTAAATTATGAATATCAATGTTATAATTATTGGATTGGTGGTATTGGTATGCTCACCCCGTGTGGGGGCTGTCTCTGTTGGGGCAGGTGTTACAGGTGTAGCAGCGGCTTTGGAAGTTGAGCCCAGGCTGTTGATTAGAGGTACTTCCAGGATCGAGGTACCAGAGCTGGTTGGATATGCACATAGATCCATAGTTGAGATCGAGTTGTGCTTGGGAGGTGCTTCCAGGGTCGAAGCAACCAGTAACGGTATCTAGTAGAGTGTTTTATACATTAGATACACACGTGTTCATTGTGTGCTCTTACGTGAGTACATTTTACGTGTATACGGAATGTATAAATGGGCTACGGCTCTTCTCTATTCATTTATGGTTTGCATGCAATTAAATATGGAATTGCTAAATGAACTAAGAGCATGTTAGTGTATTATGAGGGTGCATGTTATATGAATAATCTTGGTTGGGGAATTTGAATATTATGTGGATTAAATGCAAGAAATTTTCTGGATAGCATATGGTGTTGCACTTGCATATGGTTTTCCCCCTGATAGTATGATTATATGCACTAATGGTATAGCTTAATACACTAATAACGGGTTAGGGTCTTCCTACGTAACAGTGTTAATTAGAACATAAGAAGGACTAATTATGCATTAAATAACATCTTAAGGTTCTGGTTGTTACATGAGCTAACAGGATTACAGGCCAAAATACAAAACTTCAAAAATTATTAATTACATTCCCCAAAAGAATGTTAGCGTTTAGATTTACACTACTCCTAGAGTAGATACTAATCATGACTTGCATCCTATACATCCCTGTGTTCCTCGTAGCTCACAGCCTCAACCCGACCCTTAGTCCTTTAGTCCAAAAGTGTACCTACAAGGACAACACATCATGAGCATATACAATCATACTTAACATCATAAAAACATCATAGTAAATGCATGAAATCTTGGTTAAGTAAATATGCTGATTGTTCATTAACTTCTTTTCGTTGTCCCTGATTCATATTCATGCATATGGGGCATCTTACCCCGTGGCATCTTACCACAAATAACATCGTATGGCCTCTTACCATATGGGCATCTTACCCCGTGGCATCTTACCACAAATAACATCGTATGGCCTCTTACCATATGGGGCATCTTACCCCGTGGCATCTTACCACAAATAATAACGTATGGCCTCTTACCATATGGGGCATCTTACCCCGTGGCATCTTACCACAAATAATAGCGTATGGCCTCTTACCATATGGGGCATCTTACCCCGTGGCATCTTACCACAAATAATCATCGTATAAACATCATCATATAAGCATCGTATAAACATCATCATATAAACATCGTATAAACATCATCATTTAAACATCGTATAAACATCATCATTTCATCGTGAATACTCATGCAATAAAAGCATAGTCGTAGTGTAAAGATGTGTGTTACCGTCCGATGCCCGTACGCCTCTTACGTACCTTTTCAAAAGGAGGAGGAGTCAACAAACTTTATCTCCTTGATGGTGCCGGTACCTGGGATGGTTCTACAAGACCACACAATACCATATTAGATGCCTCAATACCATTTCACATCATAAACTTAACAAAATAAAACATCATCTTATTTTTCAACTTTCTGTCTCTCTCGATCGATCGGCCCCAAGGTCTCGATAGATCGAGAAACTGTGCACAAATAGTGCCCAAACATTCTGCCTCGATCGATCGATCGAAACATTTTACCGATCGATCGAGGAGCTTCACCGATCGATCGAGAAATCCTTCGATCGATCGGCCCCTGAAATTCAAAACATGCTTTAAACATTCTGCCTCACTCGATCAATCGGGACTAAATTCTCGATCGATCGAGAGCTCTGAAAAATCGGGACTTCCCCAGATTTTTGAGCACCTCTTTTCCTACCTTCATTTTTACTTCATAAGGCATAACATGCTTGAACAAAAATGTTACAAGCTTCATAAAACTACCATGCATGTATTCAAATCAAAGGTTTAACAAAACCTAAGCTAACATGCATCATAACATCATCATAATCTTCATCTTCAACCAACCTAAAACAGAAACAGAGCATGCTTATCTTTTCCCAGATTTTCGAGCATATAGTTTCACAACAAGAAATCTATCACATAAATCATGTAAAATGCTCAAACTATCATGCTAGTAGTTACATAATACCACCATGCAAGCATCCCTACCAAGGTTTCACCCAAACCTATACCTAGCATGCAATAAAACATCCCACCAAAACCATACCCAACCAAAAACAGAGTATCAAGTCTTACCCCCTTTCTCCTCCTCTATTTGGCAAGCTTTTGCACAATGATTCACAGCATTTTTCCTCCTCTTTTCTGCAGTTCCAGGGACGAAAAAGAGAGGGAGAAGGAGGTGGAGGGGAATGGGTGTAGGCAATGAGTGATAGCATGGGTTGGGGCAAGTGGGGGGTATGGGTTGAACAAGTGGGGAAGGGTGAGGTGGCCGATTGGGGGGTGGTGTGGTTGGGGTGCCTTGTGGTGTTTAATTGTGTCCCGGTATTTAGTACGATGTATTAAAATATCCTCACTCGATATTTTCTAACTTCATTTAATTAATACATCCTTTAAAACACCTAACATGCCCCCTAAATCATAACATCATCTCATAAATATTATCCCCCAAATTAAATACACCACAACCCTTAAACACATCATAATTCATCATCGTAGCACATAATCATATAACATTTTGGGGGTATTACAAAGGGCACGGGGGTCCTTACATTAGTGGTATCAGAGCAGTGGTTAGCTCTTTGGGGCTGTTGAGGGCCTAGGAAAATGTTAATGGGAATGAGAAGCACATACTTATGCATGATGGTAGTTAGTGTTGTGTGACACAACTGTATTGCTTATGTGCGTTTATGATATGTGCTCATAATTGGATTATGTTGTTGCTAACCATGGTGGTTGCAGGTTCTTATGAGACAAGGATTATGCATTACGGTTGCATATATATCGGAGTGATGATTTTAATGCTTTGCCGCTAAATGTTGAAGCGATGGTAAAAATTCTGCATGTCACATTTGAAGCGAGGTGCATTAAAATACACTCATGGCGATGTTTATCGGAATACGGGTTATGCATTACGGTTGCATGCATGGCGTAGCAATGTGAATACTTGCCGCTTCAGGGCACAGCGATGTGAATACTTGCCGCTGATATGAAGCGAAGAACACGACCGCTGTCATATCTTAGCGAGGGGTATTTCCGCTGTCATGTAAAGCGAGGGGTATTTCCGCTGTCATGATTAAAACGAGGAGTAATGGTGCCGCTGTCATACCGTAGCGATGAGAGAATATTTGCCGCTGATATGAAGCGAAGAACACGGTCGTTGTCATATTGTAGCGAGGGATATTATTTGCCGCTGGTATGTCGAAGCGAGGTAGCGATGAAGATATTTGCCGCTCATATGAAGCGAAGAACACGACCGCTGTCATATTATAGCGAGGGATATCATTCCACTATTTTATTGGCGATGGTACATTCCGCCGGGTATTTTATTGGCGATGGTACATTCCGTCGGGTATTTTATTGGCGATGGTACATTCCGCCGGGTATTTTATTGGCGATGGTACATTCCGCCGGGTATTTTATTGGCGATGGTACATTCCTCCGGGTATTTTATTGGCGATGGTTCATGCCACCGGGTATTTTATTGGCGATGGTACATTCCGTCGGGTATTCTATTGGCGATGGTTCATGCCACCGGGTATTTTATTGGCGATGGTACATTCCGCCGGGTATTCTATTGGCGATGGTTCATGCCGCCGGGTATTCTATTGGCGATGGTACATTCCGCCGGGTATTCTATTAGCGATGTCTTATGCCGCTAATTCTATAGCGATGGGTTATACCGCAATGTGTGTAACACTTGATTATACCACTTCCGAGCGATGGGTGCTGCTTGTGTACCGCTGGGGAACGATGGCTGCAGGTATTCTGCTATCTTGATAGCGATGAGGTGTGGCATATTACTTTTGTTATCGTGATTGTGACTATTATGTGTTGTTTTATACCATCATGTGTTTGACGATGGGATTACGAGTGTCGTATATCGACGGGTATCGTCATATGTTTGACGATGTTATTTGGGATGTTTATGTGGACGCGTGGCGTCGTCTTGGTGACTAATGCATTCATGTTTATGTATTTGGTTGTATGGTTGAGTGCCGATGGTGAGCACGTGGTAGTGTCTGGGTCACTAGTTGACGAGACCGTTACGCCGAGCGGATTGCTCGATGGATTGTTGGATGCATTGTACAGGTGAGGGTACCGCATCACGTGTTACAGATAAATATTTTCGAATAATGATACCCTCCGGGTATACTCGCTGGATTGGCTAAGGCCAAGTGATTGGTGGTAAGAGTAGTCATTGAGGAAACTATTCGCTTGTTGTTGTGATGTGTGTTAGGCATGGTTACGCCCACCCTGAGGGTGTGGAATAAGTCCTAATGGATTAGGATTGACTGGTAGTTAAGCAAGGACACCTAGATGTCCATTGTGCTTGGTGTTTTATAGATATGTTGGGTGATGACCCACAACTCTAATGGTTTGTACGGTATGATATACCGGGATGGGACGTGTGTCACGTTGATAAGTTGGTATGAACTTATGGGGCCAACGAATCGTTAGCCAGGTATTTACTTTAGTGTGCTTGTGATGGCCTTTATACTGCTTGTTGGATTCGAGCTGGGTGAATCGTATGGTGATACGATGAGGGTTATGATAGACTCTTGTAGTCTCTATGTGGCATGGTGATTGAAGTAGGGAATACCTCACGGTGACGTTTATACGTCAAACGTTTCGAGTGACTTGTATCGGGACAACTCGATTTTGTTGGGAATACCAACGTGAGTGTCAACAAGTCGTTGTTAGCTCTGGTTTAGCATTCTTGCATATGGAATGCAACGGGAGTCACGACTGGAGTTGTAGGATATAGTTAGTGGGGTAACACTACTATGCCAATTTCTATCTCTTGGAGAGATTTGGGTTGCACTGTCATGAAGACAGCTGGCATTGGTTGAGGGTTGATGGTGAATCAACCGGGGTAAGCCCTACTAGTGTTGGACTATGTGATGGCTTCGTACTTCCGGTGAGACGTTCGAGGAGACGTCTCCGGGGTAATGCTCGAGATCGTGTAGTACTATGGTATTAGTACAGAGCATTACTAGGTTGGGTATACATGGCGTATACGGGTTTCGTTTTGATAATAGTTGCTTTGATGCACTATTTGAACCAATTGCGTACTTTTAGTTCCGCGATATATTTTGGTAGATATATCCAGGTTTCCGAACGGTGGTTCGATGATTGGAGGATCATGGAATCATGACATTTTCCTTGAGAGGAAGGCGATATTATTATACCTACCGGTTGAATCTTTTGGGGAGATTCGTTATTTTGGTTCGTGTGGTGGTGATGTTGAAATCACACCCTTTGGTTTGGTTTGTCAACCATCATTCTCCGTGGGGTGAGAATAATTGAGGTTTGACAGTTGGTCTTGGGATTTGGGTATGATTGGAGATACCCGAGTCTATTGCATTGAGTATGCATGTTGTGTTGGTGTATGGACTTGTATGCCGTGTGTGTATACGAATGCCAACTTTATTTTGTTCCTTGTTGAACCTCGAGTTTGTATGTTGGGTCTGGTGAATCTCCGGTGTGAGATTGTGGAACCTTGAGATCGGTAATCTCGATAGCACGATGCATTCTGATGAAAGATCGTGGGGGTTGTTTGACTTTCCCTGAGGAGGGATCGTCGTGTTTTGGAACCATGGTAATTTTTGTTGGATAATTCGATAGCCTTCCTGTTTTAGGATTGTTAGATCCAAGGATAAACAAGGGATGGCCAGGATTCAGATTTGTTCAGTGTCGTGGATCGACACGTATGGCAAGTATGCAATTGTCTGTCTTGCACGACCTTTGTGGAACTTGAGACCTTGTGGAGTCTTAATGGTGTGTCCAGGACCAAGATATGATTTCTCGGAACACACCGGTGTAAACATCCTCGGAGATGTGTTTTGTGTGGATCGGTGACCGTGGGTTGTCCGATCCGGGTTGCAAGTGGTGCAACTACTCCTTTGGAGGAGATGGACTGGGAAGCGAAAACCGGATTTTCTGTGGGTATACTGTTGCATACTAGTGGTCCACATCATGACGATGCATGTCAAGTGTCGTGGGCAAGTGATGAATATCATGGAGTGATATCTATGTCAGAGCCAAGGGAGATTTGGTTGGTTTGCAGTCGTGGTGGACTGACTTTTGGGACGATTCACATCGAGGTATGTTGTTATCTTTTGGGTTTGTATTGGTTTTGGCGTTTGCCCTATTTTAGAGCTTGGTGCGAGATTGGTGTTCTCGCAATTGTTAATTCGATTCTAATGTGGTCCAGAATCGGGGTTATGGCTTTGTTTTGTTTATGTAGTCCTGGTGTTACGTGGAGTACACCGGTGTAAATTTCGGGGACGGAATTTTATTAGTGGGGGATAATTGTGATGTCCGGGGATTAATGGTGTTAATCCCGGTGTGATATTAATCCTTGTTGGATTTTTAATTGTGGCAATTAGGAATTAATTACGGTTATGGGTCTCCCGAGGTTGTTAAATCGGGCATTATGGATCATTGGGCCCAAAGGTTGGGATTGTATTCTCATTTTGGTGGAAAACCTATGAATTGGGTTTTTAGTGGGACTCGGTGTCCGGGGTGCCTTATGTTAGGGCCAGTCTGGGGATTTGATGTTGGAGAGAGAGTTTTTGTAAACAGATGATTTTTAATGAATCATGATGTATTTGTGGAGGTATTGGTGTGTTGTGGTATTTTGGCTATATATACCCGTTAGACACAAGATTTCCGTCTTTTGGGCACGAAATCACTCCTCTCCCTCTCCTCTCCCTCTCTTATCGTGTAACCCCTCTTCCCCTAACCCTTATCTTTCTCTTTGGAGAAAAGTGGCCGGAGGCTCGGTTTAGGAGCCGGATTCTTCGAAGATAAGTTGGTAATCTCCTTCCCCTCGCTACTATCTTCGTTTTGATTGTGATTTTGTTGGTTTTGGTTGAGTTTTTGGATTTGGGTTGGTTTGGGTGATTTTGGTGAAAATCATAACATCTTTTGGGTTTGTGTTAAATTGAGTTTAGCACCCTTGTTGGAGGTCCTTGTGTTTTGTTTTGTTGTGGTTTTGAGTTGGGAGGAGTTAAGTATGATTTATGGAGGTTTCAAGCTTTTAAAAATGGGGGTTTTCGAGTTGCAGGGCTGCTCGATCGATCCGAAAATATTTTCGATCGATCGAGCATGGCATAATGTTTTTGGTGGCTTTGGAACAGTGGACCGATCGATCGGTATTTTGACCGATCGATCGGAGGGTGGTTTCGATCGATCGAAATGAAATTTCGATCGATCGAGATGGCCAGTTTGTTGGTGCCTCTTTTGTTGTTTCTTGGCTCTTTTTGGGTGTCTTGCATGCTTCGCCCCGGGTTATTTTAAAAGGTTAATTGTCATGGATTGACAATATTTTTGGGGTATTATACATGCTTAGCCGGGAACTTTTATAATTTGGTAATTGTCATGGATAGACGATATGTTTGGGAGTTTAGAAGGTGCTTTGGCACGTGGTTGCATGCTTATGCTTGATTGTGGGTTGTTTATGCGTTTTAGCACATCTTTCTCGAGGCATGGAACTAAAGCAAGGTTTGGCTCAGACTACGGAAACTTAAGGTACGTATGACGTACGAGCATAGCCTATTATAATGTTGCAACTGTAAAATGCATGGTATGTGATAATTGCATTATATGGACATTGAAATGCATGGTATGTGGTATTTGCATAAATGGATATGGAAATGCATGGTATGTGGTATTTGCATAAATCGATATGGAAATACATGGTATGTGGTATTTGCCATGAATGGATATTGAAATGCATGGTATACGGTACTTGCCATAAATGGATATTGAAATGCATGGTATACGGTACTTGCCATGAATGGATATTGAAATGCATGGTATACGGTATTTGTTATAAATGGATAGTGAAATCCATGGTATATGGTAATTGCGATAAATGGACATTCGTTGGGAATTATATTATGCCGCTTTTGAGCGAGCAAAGATTGGGATGTTGTCATCTATGAGCGACCATCGGTTATGACGCCGCTATTGTTGAGCGTGCGTGGGGTCAAAATGCCGCCATTGTGGAGCGAGCTATGACATAGAAATATGGAGTCAATTGCTAAATATATGTGATATCTGTAGTATTCTATTTTGATGGTTTAATCGCATTTGGTTATGGAACTGGTATAGCAGAAATGGTTTTAGTTGATCAATGAGAGGATCAACTGGCTTTTGGGAATTTAATGGTTTGGTTATTTTGAGAACAGGGACAATACAGGGAATCCCGGATGAGGGTGTTACCACCCAGGGAGTATCGTTTAAATTATGGCATTTACATTCTGTAAATTATGAATATCAATGTTATAATTATTGGATTGGTGGTATTGGTATGCTCACCCCGTGTGGGGGCTGTCTCTGTTGGGGCAGGTATTACAGGTGTAGCAGCGGCTTTGGAAGTTGAGCCCAGGCTGTTGATTAGAGGTACTTCCAGGATCGAGGTACCAGAGCTGGTTGGATATGCACATAGATCCAGAGTTGAGATCGAGTTGCGCTTGGGAGGTGCTTCCAGGGTCGAAGCACCAGTAACGGTATCTAGTAGAGTGTTTTATACATTAGATACACGCGTGTTCATTGTGTGCTCTTACGTGAGTACATTTTACGTGTATACGGAATGTATAAATAAGCTACGGCTCTTCTCTATTCATTTATGGTTTGCATGCAATTAAATATGGAATTGCTAAATGAATTAAGAGCGTGTTAGTGTATTATGAGGGTGCATGTTATATGAATAATCTTGGTTGGGGAATTTGAATATTATGTGGATTAAATGCAAGAAATTTTCTGGATAGCATATGGTGTTGCACTTGCATATGGTTTTCCCCCTGATAGTATGATTATATGCACTAATGGTATAGCTTAATACACTAATAACGGGTTAAGGGCACGAGGGTCCTTACAACATGTACCGTCACGGGTTGACGATGGTATTGTGGATGTCATATGTTGACATGTACCGTCACAGGATGACGATGACTTGGTGGATGTTCTACGTGGACGTGTGCCATCGTTACGATGAAAGAATACATTTAGATATATGTATTTAGTCGTATGGTTTGAGTGCCGATGGTGGGCACAAATGGGTGTCTGTGTCATCGGTTGACGAGACTATTATGCCGAGCAGGCTTGCTCGATGAATAAATGGATGTGCCGTACAGGTAAATGTACCGCAACACTTATTTGAGGTAAATATTTTACGAGTAGTACCTTTGGGTATACTCGTTGGGATGGCTATGGCCAAGTGACTGGTGGTAGGAGTAGTTATTGAGGAAACTACTTGCATATACCGATGTGACGTATGGTGGACATGGTCACACCCACACATGAAGGTGTGGAATAAGTCCTAATGGATTAGGATGCATTGTGGTTGAGCAAGGACACTGGGATGTCCGTTGGGCGTTGTATTAGAGAAATATTGGGTGATGACCCACTACTCTAATTGATGGTATGGTATGGTATGCTATACCAGGTGGAACGTATGACACATTGGTAGGTTTGGTATAAACCTAAGGAGGCAGTGATCTGCTAGCCAGGTATTGTTGTAATGTTAAAGTAAGCTTGACGTAACGATTATACTGCTCGTTGGAACCGAGTTTGGTGAATTGTATGATGATACGATGAGGGTTTATGGTGGACTCATGTAGTCACTATGTCGCATGAGGATTGAGGCAGGGAATACCTCACGAGAACCTTTATACGTTATATGATTTGAGGGACTTGGACTGGGACAGCTCAATTTTGTTGGGAGTACCAACATGAGTGTCAACAAGTCATTGTTAGCTCTGGTTGAGAACCCTTGCATATGGAATGCAATGGGGGACGCAATTAGAACTGTGGGATATAGTTAGTGTGGTGACACTACTATATTGATTGTATCTCGTGGAGAGATTCGTAACTTACTGTCATGGAGACAGCTAGTATTGGTCGAGAGTTGATTGTGATCAAAAACTTGATCGCTATTATTTTAAACAGTATTTTGCAGTGTAGCGATTGTGTACCGCAAGTGCACGGTGTCAAGTTTTAGTATAATGATATGAAAAGTACGGATTGTCGAACCCACGAGGACTAGGAAATAATTACCAAACTCCACTAGTTTAACTATATTTAGTCTACGATAACTGGTTGTGATTAATTAACTAAATTGACTAATGAACTCAAGATCAACCCAAAAACACAAGAACGAATAAGAATAAAATCAAAGAAACAATTATCAAGACTTTCGGTTCACCTATGTAATCCCCCACAATTCACCTAGTAGTTAAGAATCGAATTCAAACAATCTAAGGTGACGAGTTTTCCAAATTTATCTAATATACTCTCTCGAGTTATATTAAACCTAATATAAAATTGCAGTAAGTCACTCTCGTGTACTTATTTAACAACACAATATTGTATTAAGATCCGTGAAAACTTTTAGCTTTCGATTACTAGATATCTATAGCTATCACACGTGTATTTGACTTAAAAGCATGAAGAACAATGATCTATGCACTTAGATAATAAGAATCAATCAAAAACATTCAATTAAAATCATGGGTTCATACAAAGGATCCCCTCAGTCTTGATAACAAACCTAGCCAACAATCTCCATCAAATAACAATGCATAAACATGTTTTGCAACATTCTAAACATTAAAATCTAATGAAAATATAGAACTAAAGTTAGAAATACGGAAATAATGAGAGGCGTTGACTCCTTGCGTTGCTCCGTCGTCCCGTCTATTCCGATGCGTCTCTTCTTCAATGGTTATGGTGTATGGATGGTTGGAGAGGATGATGAGTGATGGAGGCTGTGTATTGTAGGTCAAAAGTGATCCAAAAAGTCCCAAAAACGTCCATGGGAATCCATATTTATGGTAGGAGGAATTTCACCAAGTTTGGACACCAAATAACCAAGATGGAAACAAAATCCCAAATTTTTCGAGTCTAGGCGATCGATTGCCTCAAATGAGGCGATGGGTCGCCTCTTGCTACTGCCTGGAGGCGATCGATTGCCTCATTTGAAGCGATCGGTCGCCTCCTCTATTTTTAGCAAATTACGATTTTGCCCCTCCTTTTCCAGATTTGTTCAGTTTGGTCCTTTTTCATCATTTTAAGCTTATTTCTTCAACTTTTATGCATTTAGCCCTGGATTCCTGAAATATAAAAATATAAACCAAGAAAAGTAATATTTTCCAAGAATCACTACAAAAACGCCCCTAATCTTATATCAAATTAAGTGTAAAAATCACACTTATCAACTCCCCCAAACTTAAACTTGATCGTCTCAAGCAAGAAATAAGATCAAACAGTCAAGTTCAACATTGAAGATTCAAATAAACCAATTCATAGTCAATCATGTAGCTCAGACATCTCACTTACAGACAAACAAAAATAAATCAGAAAGTTTAACAAGTTGTGTTTTCTCCTAGATCAAACAACATGTCTCCGAATCAGAACGTGCGTGTGTGCTATTGTCACTCTCAAGTTTCATGCAATTTTCATAGATCAAATCATGCTAGGTAATGAAAGTTAAGATTATCCTTAAGTACCCCATATTTCTATTTTCAAACACTTCTCCACTAATGTAGTCGCTCCCTAGACTTGGATCAATAGATCTTTTTAAGCTTATAGCGTTAGGCCTAGGTGTTTGGCTTCAAAGAAAGGATATGATAGCACAAAGAAGGGAGTATAAGCATGTAATGTTCATATTGTTAGCACAACTTGAGCTTCTCTTCTTTTTCTCTTTTAGCCTTGGCCACTTTGGGTCTTAGTTGGATAATTTGTTTTTTTTTTCTCAAGGCTTTTTCTATTCTTTTCTTTTCTCATTCATCATCTTTTTTACAATAAGCTCATCAAAATATAGCAATTCATGTGCATCTAATGAGAATCATTATACTCCCTTAGGTGAAGATAAAAAAATTCAATTTAGGCTCAATTAGGTGGGTATAATGAGTTTGCCAAAGAATGTTTAATGGGGGCTAATAGTATGTTAAACATACTCCATTCTTTTTCAATTAGGCTCAAATTAGGATACTAGAGATTGATGTAAACATGGTAAGCTTGAAAGGCTCAAACGGTCCAAAGATCGCCTAAATCATTTCTAAGTCAAGTTCATAACTATAAATTTCGCCTCAAAGTGTCATCATCAAATAGTTTCTAAGGTACTCTAAGATGCTCAAAAATAATTCATCAAGTTCACAAAAATTTTCACTACTACAAATGCAATTCACAAGATTATGACTCAAATGTGCTCAAAATATTCCTCATCTTTGACATGCTTCTCAAAACAAGATATTCACAAACAAGTCTTACAATCATCAAAACTCAAGTTGACATACATAGTGAGACTAATATCATCATGGAATAGAGACCACTACTATGATTTATTCTTATCTTACTAATTGAACTCATTTTCAAGAATTTTTTTTTGTTGGTGCTCAAGAAACGATCAATTTCCAAATAAGAAGCATGACACAGTAATGCACTCCCCCAAACTTAATTCATGCATTGTCCTCAATGTAATAAGCATGGAAAGTAAGACAAAGCAGTTACCGTTGACAACGATTGTCAGTGATCATTGTCCAATTCCTCGTCAGCTTTTGGGGCATATTGTTGGACAGATCACAGCACGCATGGAGTCTCGCCAAAATCAAAATCAAAAACAAAACAAACCAAAATAAACTAAAAACAAAGCAAAGGGATAGAAAAGAGTTCTTGATTTATAGTCCCAAGCTGGACTTATTACCACATTTTCTCAAAGGTTGGGATGGTGTGTGGAGCATGAATCTCCGTAATCAACTGGGTAATGCCTAAACCTCTCATCATTAACGACATAAGTGCCTAGAATAGGATCACTTACCTTAATGGCTCCATGCGGGTATATCTTGGTAACAGTGAATGGTCCAACCCATGAAGCCTTTCGCTTGCTTTGAAAAATGCGAGGTGGTGGCGCTTTATGCAATTGGACTGTCTCTCCCTTCATAAACGTCCTTTTATATTTTTTCTTCTTCGCCTCCTTGGCTTCACCATGTCATGGCTCTTGCCTTCTTCAGTCTCTGGTTTGGTCTTCACCTTATCAGTATCTTGCACCACATCATCAGGCAAAATATTAATTTTATCAATAATAAAACATGTGTGCGTGTTGTGTGCATGTGGTGAAGTTTGAAACATAGTAAAGGTAACATGATCCTCTCCTACACGGATGATCAACTTCCCTTCTTCAACATCGATAATAGCTCTTCCAGTAGCTAGGAATGGGGGCCCCAGGATCAATGGCATACTCGCGTCCTCCTCCATATCCAACACTAGAAAATCCATCGGGAAAGTGAATTGATCTATCTTGACTGGCACATCCTTGACGATTCCTAGTTGGTAGGTGATAGACTTGTCCGCCATTTGCAACACCACCCTTGTGGTCTTCGGCTCTCCCAGTCCAAGTCGCCTAAAAACAGACAAAAGCATTAAGTTCACACTAGCACCCAAATCACATAACGATTTAATGGAAGAAATAGGCCCAATAGTGCAAGGAATAGAGAAACTCCCTGGATCTTTTAACTTGGTGGCCGATTTCTTTTGCACAATAGCACTACATTCCTCAGTCAAAAAGACAGTCTTGTGCTTTCCCAATTTCTGCTTCTTAGACAACATCTTCTATAAGAATTTAGCATAATTTGGCATTTCTCATAAGGCATCAATAAATGGTATATCTATATGCAAATTCTTAAGCATGTCTAAAAATTTGGCAAAGTTTGAATCAACCTTTGCCCTATTAACTGTTGCAGGGAATGGGAGAGGAACGTGTGCCTTTTCTTGTGGTGTGATAGGTGTAGTGTCTCTAGTGGACTTACCCTTGTTGCGTTGCTGCTCCTTCTCCTCTTGCTTAATAGCAATCTTTTCAGTCTCCTTCTCATCACCAAGTTCTTTTCCACTCCTTAGGGTCACGACATTGGCTTGCTCCCTTGGATTCTTCTCTGTGTCACTCGGTAGAGTTCCTTGTGCTCTCCCAGCCAAGATAGTTGACAATTGCCCTACTTGGATCTCCAAGTTTTTGATAGATGAATCTTGCTTATTCATCCTTGTTTCCGTTGAGGATATGAACTTGGTCAATAGTTCATCCATGCTCGGCGATGGTGGATAACCCGGTGGTGGTTGTGGTTGATACCTCAACCCCGTATTGTATGTATTTGGGTAGGGGTTGTTTTGTGGCCGGATTCCTACATAATGCACAGCTTCATTAGTCTGAACGAATGGGTTACCTGTTTGGCATTCAACGCTCGGATGATTTCCTCCACATAGGTCACAAGTAATCCCTTGAGCTTTCATCCTGTCATGCTCATGCTATCTAGTCTCTTGTTCAATGCCTCAATTTGAGCGGCCAACGCAGTAACTTCGCTCACTTGATGAACTCCAGCTTGCTTCTTTGGCACGTTCCTCTCGGACTGCCATTGACAGCTATTAGCAGCCATCTCCTCCAACAGTGTATAGGCCTCCTCCGGCGTCTTTCTCATCACAGTACCTCCTGATGCTGCATCAATCAAAGAACGGTTATCAGAAAATAAACCGTTATAGAAAGTTTGTACCTACAGCCAGATGAGAAGGCTATGGTGTGGGCATCTCCTCAGTAAGTCCTTGAAGCGCTCCCATGCTTCATAAAGTGTTTCAGGATCATGTTGCGCAAATGTAGTGATATCATTTCGCATCTTAGCAGTCTTTGATGGTGGGAAGTATTTGGACAAGAAAGCTTGCACCATCCCATCCCAAGTGGTAATTGATCCTGTAGGCAAAGAATGCAACCAAGATTTAGCTTTATTATTTAAAGAGAAAGGGAACAGTCGTAATCTGATGGCGCCGTCAGTGATGTCATTATGCTTGAAGGTGTCGCAAATTTCCAAGAAATTCGCTATGTGAGTGTTAAGATCATCAGTGGTCGCTCCCCCAAACTGCACCGAGTGCTGGATCATTTGTATGATAGCAGGCTTGATCTCAAAATTGTTGGCCTGGATGGTGGGTCTCGTGATACTCGACATCGATCCATGGAATGAAGGGTGGGCGTAATCCATGAGTGACCTTGCCACTGGTGCTACTGGAACTTCCTCGTTATTGGCCATTAGTATTCTTGCTTGCCTTAGCCTCCTTTGACAAGTGTGTTTGATCTCGGGATCAAAAGGCTCAAGTGTATGGTTGTTACTCCTTAGCATGTACCAAGAGATAGTACCCTGTAACAATCAACCAAAACAAAAAGAAACAGTAGAAGAGAAAAAAAAAAATCGAAAATAACAAAAAAACAAATGACTAAACTACAGTCAACTAATCTCGTTTGATATTATTAAAACTAGTCCCCGGCAACGGCGCCAAAAACTTGATCGCTATTATTTTAAACAGTATTCTGCAGTGTAGCGATTGTGTACCGCAAGTGCACGGTGTCAAGTTTTAGTATAATGATATGAAAAGTACGGATTGTCGAACCCACGAGGACTAGGAAATAATTACCAAACTCCACTAGTTTAACTATATTTAGTCTACGATAACTGGTTGTGATTAATTAACTAATTGACTAATGAACTCAAGATCAACCCAAAAACACAAGAACGAATAAGAATAAAATCAAAGAAACAATTATCAAGACTTTCGGTTCACCTATGTAATCCCCCACAATTCACCTAGTAGTTAAGAATCGAATTCAAACAATCTAAGGTGACGAGTTTTCCAAATTTATCTAATATACTCTCTCGAGTTATATTAAACCTAATATCAAATTGCAGTAAGTCACTCTCGTGTACTTATTTAACAACACAATAATGTATTAAGATCCGTGAAAACTTCTAGCTTTCGATTACTAGATATCTATAGCTATCACACGTGTATTTGACTTCATCTCTCGATATCAGTCTGAAATCCACGGCATAAATCACTATATCAAATCACAATTTTATCTCTCGATCTCAATTGTAATTTACTATCATTCAAGGATGGCCAAACCCTTAAAAGCATGAAGAACAATGATCTATGCACTTAGATAATAAGAATCAATCAAAAATCAATTAAAATCATGGGGTCATACAAAGGATCCCCTCAGTCTTGATAACAAACCTAGCCAACAATCTCCATCAAATAACAATGCATAAACATGTTTTGCAACATTCTAAAAATTAAAATCTAATTAAAATATAGAACTAAAGTTAGAAATACGGAAATAATGAGAGGCGTTGACTCCTTGCGTTGCTCCGTCGTCCCGTCTCTTCCGATGCGTCTCTTCTTCAATTGTTATGGTGTATGGATGGTTGGAGAGGATGATGAGTGATGGAAGCTGTGTATTGTAGGTCAAAAGTGAGCCAAAAGTCCCAAAAACGTCCATGGTAATCCATATTAATGGTAGGAGGAGTTTCACCAAGTTTGGACACCAAATAACCAAGATGGAAACAAAATCCCGAATTTTTCGAGTCTAGGCGATCGATTGCCTCAAATGAGGCGATGGGTCGCCTCTTGCTACTGCCTGGAGGCGATCGATTGCCTCATTGGAGGCGATCAGTCGCCTCCTCTATTTTCAGCAAATTACGATTTTGCCCCTCCTTTTCCAGATTTGTTCAGTTTGGTCCTTTTTCATCATTTTAAGCCTAATTCCTCAACTTTTATGCATTTAGCCCTGGATTCCTGAAATATACAAATATAAACTAAGAAAAGTAATATTTTCCAAGAATCACTACAAAAACGCCCCTAATCTTATATCAAATTAAGTGTAAAAATCACACTTATCAACTCGTGTAGTCACTATGTCGCATGAGGATTGAGTCAGGGAATACCCCACGAGAACCTTTATACGTTATATGATTTGAGGGACTTGGACTGGGACAACTCAATTTTGTTGGGAGTACCAACATGAGTGTCAACAAGTCATTGTTAGCGCTGGTTGAGAACCCTTGCATATGGAATGTAATGGGGGACGCAATTAGAACTGTGGGATATAGTTAGTGTGGTGACACTACTATATTGATTGTATCTCGTGGAGAGATTCGTAACTTACTGTCATGGAGACAGCTAGTATTGGTCGAGAGTTGATTGTGAATCAGCCACGGTAAGCATTACTGGTGTTGGACTAGATGAAGGCTTTATATTTCGGTGAGACGTACGAGGAAACGTCTCGGGGAGACGCTCGAGATGTTGAGTACTATGGTATTAGTACAGAGCATCGTTAGTTTGGGTATACATAGTGTACACAGATTTCGGATTGGTAATAGTGGCAAGGATGCACTGTTTTGAACCAGTTGTGTATTTATTCGTTCAGGGATATATTTTGGTATAAATATATCCAGGTTTTCTGAACGGCGGTTCGAGGTTGGAGGGTCATGGGTTCATGACACTTTCCTTATGAGGAAGACGATATTGATATACCTACCTATTGGGAATCTTTGGGAGATTCGTTGAATCGGTTTGTGTGGTGTTGATGTTGGAATCACACCATTGGTCATTGGTTCATCAATCATCATTCTCCACTGTGTGAGAATAACTGAGGATTGACAATTATATTTGGGGCTTATGGGTATGATTAGAGATACCCAAGCCGGGAGCATTGAGTATGCATGTCGTGTTGGTGCTTAGGCATGTATATCGGTGTGAGTATACAAATGCCAGCATATTGTGTGATGTCCCCGAAATGATTAATTGTGCTTAAGGCATAAATTGTGTTCGTATGATTAATTATGATTATTTATGGTGGTAATTGCCTTGTGTGTTAGAATTAATCGCCATGTGGAAATGCTTGGTCATGTGGACTGGTAGAGCATTTCAGGGTGCACGTTATGCATGTTGGGTAATCGGGTGTTTTAATGGCTTACATGTGTTAGTAGTCATTTATTTTGTAAAACATGCATTTAATTGATATTTGGCGCATTGTGGTGAAATGTGTCTAAAATACAATGTTGGGCATAATTTGCATCATGTTAGGAAGTGGGGTGTAAAATTTAATTAACTTTCATAACCCACTATAACCTCATATCCTCTTTACCCCCTCACATTATTCAACCCCCAACACTTTTCAAACCCTACCCTCCTCCTCTCATTTTCGAGTGGAACTCCAAGGTGGAAGAGAAGTTCTTGCAAAACTTTATTCTTGTGATTTCTTGGTAAGATTTGGGGCCTATGAAGTATATACATATCATCCCTTGTTGTTTTGTGAGGTTTATTGTGAATTTGGGTTGTTGTTTGGAGTTTGAAAATGGGTTTATTTGGGTTGGTATGTTTTGTGGTTGGGTGTGGGATTTTGGGGTTGTTTTATGATGTGTATTGAAGGTTTAAAGTGTTTTTTGTGTTTTGAGATTGTTGGTATAAGTGTTGTGGAAGTTGGGAAGGAATTTTTGGTGCAAAAATGGTGAAAATCGCGTGTCTGTGCGAGGCGATCGACCGCCTGAAAACAGGCGACCGATCGCCTAAGGGCAGTGGGCAAATCGCAGGGCAGGCGATCGATCGCCTAAAATGAGGCGACCGATCGCCGAGAGGCAGTAGCCAATCCAAGGGTTAGGCGATCGATCGCCATGTTTGAAGCGATCGATCGCCGCGAAGAAAAATTTGAGGCGATCGATCGCCTCAGTGGAGCAATCGATCGCCAGCTGTGTAATTTTGAAAAATGTTGAATTTTGTTGAATTTTTGGTATTCGACTATTATTTGGCTTCTAATATTGAATTGTATGGTTGTGTAGAACCATCTCAGGTGCCAACAACGTCGAGGAGATAAAGTTATACAACTTCTCCACTTTTGGGACTAAGGTACGTAGTGAGACGTACGAGCATCGGACGGTAAAACGTGTTATAACTTTGATGATGTATATTGTGAATATCGTGCCCCATATGTGATGGAATATGTGAAATGATAGTGTTATATCATGATATTGGAATCAATTGTGTTTGATTAATTGTGGTAGAATTGATGAATGTTCCGGTAGCCTTTATCTCCGAGCGAGGGAGGTACTTGCCGCTGTCATATGAAGCGATGGTAGTATGATATTTGCCGCTGTCATGTCTAAGCGAAGTAACATGCCGCTGTCATTGTCGAAGCGAGGGATATCATACGATGCCGCTATATGTCGAAGCGAGGGGTCCTAAAATTCCGCTGTTGTATTGGGACCGGAACAGTCACAATTCTAGTGATTAATGTGAAATATGGTGGATATAATTGGAAACGCGTTATCGATCATTATATCGTGAACTAATGACTTTGTGCATAAATTTGTGAAACAGGAACAACAGTGAAATGTTCTAATGTGGTGATCAAGGAGCATATCTATTATTTGCCGCATGCGCTTAATTACTTTGTTAAGTTGAATTGCGTTAAATGGTGATATATATATGCTCATGGTGAACTGTTCCTGTAGGTACGCTTTTGGACAAAAGGGGCTCAGGGTTGGGTTGAACTGTGAGCTGAAAGAGACTTGAAAGAAGATAGATTACAGGATTTTTGTTTAGTCTTGACATTCATTTTGGGAATGTAATTAACTAACTATTGAAGTTTTATTTTTGGCCTGTAATTATATTGAGCTCACATAACAACCAGAACTCTAAGATGTCTCTAATACATGTTTAGCCATGTTTATATCTTGATTTCACCGTTAAGGAACTAGGGTCCTTACATTAGTGGTATCAGAGCAATGGTTAGAGAACCCGGGAACGAGTGAAGGGTAGCCTTAGCAATAAGTTGGCTAGGCATCTATCTTTTAAACATGTTGTGCGCATATGAAGTATGTGACTGTTATGATAACATGTTATGGTTTTCTAACGATGTATTATGTGAATTGTTTTTGGATATTGTTGTTAATCCTTGTGTTGCAGTATGGCAGCAAATGTAGATGCTGGTGATGCAGTGAGTGTAAATGCTAGTGCTAGGCATACAAATCCCCTACCGCCGCTAGCCTTGGGCGAAGAGCCGTCCGAACAACAGTTATTGCCGGGAGAACTGAGTTTGACGCAATTTCTAGCTTATCGGCCCCCGACTTTTGAAGGGACTGAAACATGGGAGAAGGCTGAGGAATGGCTAGAGAGGTTGGAGCAGATATTTGTAGCTGCCCCGTGCGCAAAGACGGCTTGGATACGGCTAGCAGAATTTCAATTGGCCAAAAAGGCGTTGATGTGGTGGAAGACCACAGTGATTGAACAAGAAGCTCAGGGTCAGGAAATAAACTGGAAGCTGTTTAGGACTCGATTTCTGACCCGGTACTTCTCAGCAGCGGCGAATTCAATAGCTTGAGGCAAGGTACTATGCCGGTGTCTGACTATGCTCTCCAGTACTTTTCCTTACTCAGATATGTGCCTCATATCGCCTCTAGCACCCAAGCAAAGATGAGGAATTTTATGAAAGGCTTGAGGCCGGAGTTGTATGATAGGGTGATCACTTATGGCCCTACTTGTTTTGATGACGCCCTAGCACGAGCTGAACTGGCAGAATTAGGAGTGGGTGCATATCCGACTGTGGCACCGCCTCCAGCACCATCTCAGAGACCGACCCCTAAAAACTTGAAACCAAGGGGCGACCATTTTAAGCCAAAGGGAAACTCATCATCTTCCAGATTCAGTGGTAGATGGCAAGATGCTCGTGGAATGGGTGGTCGTGGAAGTAATGCCCCGTCTCATAGGGGACAGTCTCAGGCTAGCAATTTTGAGAAGGTTAAGTGTTTTCTATGCGGGGGACCCCATTCAGTGAAAGGATGCTCTGCTTGTTATGAGTGTGGGAAACATGGTCACTTGGCCCGAAATTGTCCTAACCGGGGAGGGCCACAGAATACTATGGGGAGACCTTCAGACAGGCCAGCACAGCAGAGACCACCATTTGCACCGAGGCCATTGGGAGGACAGCCGTTGGGGCCACCTCAAGGGCAAGTGTATGCCCTCACCAGGGAGCAGGCTACAGCAGCTCCAGAGGAAGTGATAGCGGGTACGTGTAATTTATTTACGCACCCTGCTTATATTTTGATAGATACAGGTGCGTCACACTCCTTTGTGTCGACGAGTTTTGTGGAGAGGCACTGTATATGCACGACTCCGTCACCCACGCCTCTTGTGGTTTCGACACCCGCTGGAAAGAGTGTGATTGCAGATCAGTTTGTTGATGGCGGCCTCATTTATTTTGAGGGCAACGAGTTGAAGTCAGATTTGATTGTTCGGGGAATGTCGGACTTCGACTGCATTGAGGGTATTGATGTGCTGAACAGATACCAGGCAGTAGTGGATTGCAGACAAAGGACAGTACGGTTCAGATCTGATTTAGGGGTCCGGTGGACTTTTTATGGGGATGGTTCCCGCTCAAGAATTCCGTTGATATCGGCTTTAAAGATGACTCAATTATTGGAACGTGGGCATGAGGGTTATCTCATTTATGCCATTGACATTGCTGGCAAGAAAGAAGAGTTAAGAGTCGAAGATATACCCGTGGTTGCCGAGTTTGCCGATGTATTTCTGGAGGAGATTCCCGGATTCCCGCCGGTTAGGGAAGTTGAGTTCGGGATCGAATTATTATCGGGGACATCCGCTATTTCTCGTGCCCCTTACAAGATGGCACCAGCGGAGTTAAGAGAGCTGAAAGAGCAGCTACAAGAACTACTTGATAAGGGTTACATACGCCCCAGCGTATCACCTTGGGGTGCGCCTATGTTATTTGTGAAAAAGAAGGATGGGTAGATGAGATTGTGCATCGACTACAGACAATTGAATAAGGCCACAGTGAAGAATAAATACCCTCTTCCGCGGATCGATGACTTGTTTGATCACTTGCAGGGCACGAGGTTGTACAGTAAGATTGATTTGAGGTCGGGGTACCACCAGATCCGAGTTAGAGAGGATGATGTGCAGAAGACGGCCTTCCGGACCCGTTATGGTCACTATGAGTTTTTGGTCATGCCGTTTGGAGTGACAAACGCCCCGGCTGTGTTTATGAGCTTGATGAATCGAGTGTTCCAACCCTATTTGGATCAATTCGTCATCGTATTTATTGACGATATACTTATCTATTCTCGGAGCGAGGAAGATCACAGGAATCATTTGAGAACAGTGCTCCAGATTCTGAGGGACAATCAGTTGTATGCTAAGCTGAGCAAGTGTGAATTTTGGCTGAGCAGCGTGGTATTTTTGGGGCATGTAATCTCTAGTGATGGGATTTCTGTGGATCCCAGGAAAGTGGAAGCAGTGATGGATTGGTCTGCGCCTACATCTGTGCCCGAGATCCGTAGCTTCCTCGGTTTAGCGGGTTACTACCGACGTTTCGTCGAGGGATTCTCTAAGATCGCTAAGCCGTTGACGCAGTTGACTCAGAAGGGTGTTCCGTTTTCTTGGTCTGAGGCATGTGAGCAAAGCTTCCAAGAGTTGAAGCACCGGTTGACTACAGCACCTGTTCTGGTGATCCCTTCGGAGAACGAAAGGTTTGCTTTGTACACGGATGCATCACTGCAGGGATTGGGCTGTGTACTGATGCAGGATAAGCATTTGGTGGCTTATGCATCGAGGCAGTTGAAGCCTCATGAGACCAGATACCCGGTTCATGATTTAGAACTGGCGGCCATTATTTTCGCTTTGAAAATTTGGCGGCATTATCTTTATGGTACTTCTTTTACCATTTACACGGATCATAAGAACTTGAAGTTCCTATTTACCCAAGCGGAACTGAATATGAGGCAAAGGAGGTGGATGGACTTGCTCAAGGACTATGATTGCGAGATAGAGTACCATCCAGGGAAGGCGAACCTGACAGCTGACGCCTTAAGTAGGAAGGTGAAGTGTACGGCAGATGATGTTATTCAGTTGTCGGCCTTGATGACCTCTTGTTGTCATTTGGGATGTGATTTTGATTTAGATGTATCGCCGGTTCTGGTATCGACCCTATTGGCAGAACCGGACATCTTTGAACTTATCAGGAAAGCTCAGATGACAGACGTTGAGGTACAGAGATGGTTGTCATATTTACGTCTGGGTCAATTATCGAAGTTCAGAGTAGCAGAAGATGGTTCCTTGAGGCTTGGTAACCGTTGGGTAGTGCCGAGGGCACCAGAGTTACGTCAAGGAATCTTGCATCGTGCTCACAGTAGCAGATTTAGCATCCATCCAGGTGGGAGAAAGATGTACAAGGACTTGTGTGATCAATTTTGGTGGAGACGGATGAAGAGAGACGTTATGTCATTCGTTAAGAAGTGCCTAATTTGCCAACAAGTGAAAGCAGAAAGGCAGAGGCCTGGAGGCGAATTGAAGAGTTTAGAGATACCAGAGTGGAAGTGGGAGCACATCTCTATGGATTTCGTGACCCACTTGCCAAGGACTGCCTCGGGATTCGATGCGATCTGGGTAATTGTGGATCGACTGACTAAGGTGGCTCACTTCATCCCATATTGTATGTCTTTCACATACTTAAAGATGGCCCAGTTGTATGTACGGGACGTGGTGAGATTGCATGGCATCCCAGTCTCGATTGTGTCTGATAGAGACCCGCGGTTCACATCGCACTTTTGGGAGGGTCTTCAATCGGCTTTGGGTACAGAAGTGAGGCTGAGTACGGCTTATCACCCTCAGACAGATGGTCTGACAGAGCGTACCATACAGACGCTTGAGGACATATTGAGGGTGTGTGTTTTGGAGTTCGATACTCCGTGGCAAGATTCAGTGCCACTAGTGGAATTCTCTTATAACAACAGTTATCAGGCGAGCATTCAGATGGCTCCATTCGAGGCCCTTTACGGTCGACGATGTAGGTCACCGTTGTACTGGGATGATTTGACTAGTAAGGCGGTCGGAGGACCGGAATTGATTCGTGAAATGGAAGAGAAAACCAAAGTGATCCGTCAGAAAATGAAAGCGGCTCAAGATAGGCAAGCGGCCTATGCTAATAAACGAGGGCGGCCATTGGAATTCCAAGTGGGAGACAGAGTCTTTCTGAAAATCTCACCTTTTAGAGGTGTAGTTCGTTTCGGTATGCGCGGAAAGTTGTCTCCGAGATATGTTGGGCCGTACGAGGTATTACAGCGCATCGGCACTTTGGCTTATCGTTTGGCCCTACCGCCGTCCTTGTCCGGTATACATGATGTCTTCCATGTATCTATGTTGAGGAAGTATGAACCAGACCCGTCTCATGTGTTGCAGCCTTCAGAGGTACAGTTGAGTTCAGATGTATCCTATGTTGAACGGCCAGTCAGAATTCTGGATCGAGAGGATCGCAGACTTCGAAGCAAGGTTATACCGATGGTCAAGGTTCAGTGGGATCGTCGGGGTGTCGAAGAGGCCACGTGGGAGACGGAACGGCATATGGTGCAGCACTACCCAGAACTATTCTCTGGTATGTGTTTATGTTTAGCTTCTTTTGGGGTAAGTGCATGCGATTTCGAGGACGAAATCTTCTAAGTAGGGGAGTATTGTGATGTCCCCGAAATTATTAATTGTGCTTAAGGCATAAATTGTGTTCGTATGATTAATTATGATTATTTATGGTGGTAATTGCCTTATGTGTTAGAATTAATCGCCATGTGGAAATGCTTGGTCATGTGGACTGGTAGAGCATTTCAGGGTGCACGTTATGCATGTTGGGTAATCGGGTGTTTTTAATGGCTTACATGTGTTAGTAGTCATTTATTTTGTGAAACATGCATTTAATTGATATTTGGCGCATTGTGGTGAAATGTGTCTAAAATACAATGTTGGGCATAATTTGCATCATGTTAGGAAGTGGGGTGTAAAATTTAATTAACTTTCATAACCCACTATAACCTCATATCCTCTTTACCCCCTCACATTATTCAACCCCCAACACTTTCAAACCCTACCCTCCTCCTCTCATTTTCGAGTGGAACTCCAAGGTGGAAGAGAAGTTCTTGCAATACTTTATTTTTGTGATTTCTTGGTAAGATTTGGGGCCTATGAAGTATATACATATCATCCCTTGTTGTTTTGTGAGGTTTATTGTGAATTTGGGTTGTTGTTTGGAGTTTGAAAATGGGTTTATTTGGGTTGGTATGTTTTGTGGTTGGGTGTGGGATTTTGGGGTTGTTTTATGATGTGTATTGAAGGTTTAAAGTGTTTTTGTGTTTTGAGTTTGTTGGTATAAGTGTTGTGGAAGTTGGGAAGGAATTTTTGGTGCAAAAATGGTGAAAATCGCGTGTCTGTGCGAGGCGATCGACCGCCTGAAAACAGGCGACCGATCGCCTAAGGGCAGTGGGCAAATCGCAGGGCAGGCAATCGATCGCCTAAAATGAGGCGACCGATCGCCGAGAGGCAGTAGCCAATCCAAGGGTTAGGCGATCGATCGCCATGTTTGAAGCGATCGATCGCCGCGAAGAAAAATTTGAGGCGATCGATCGCCTCAGTGGAGCGATCGATCGCCAGCTGTGTAATTTTGAAAATTGTTGAATTTTGTTGAATTTTTGGTATTCGACTATTATTTGGCTTCTAATATTGAATTGTATGGTTGTGTAGAACCATCTCAGGTGCCAACAACGTCGAGGAGATAAAGTTATACAACTTCTCCACTTTTGGGACTAAGGTACGTAGTGAGATGTATGAGCATCGGACGGTAAAACGTGTTATAACTTTGATGATGTCTATTGTGAATATCGTGCCCCATATGTGATGGAATATGTGAAATTATAGTGTTATATCATGATATTGGAATCAATTGTGTTTGATTAATTGTGGTAGAATTGAAGAATGTTCCGGTAGCCTTTATCTCCGAGCGAGGGAGGTACTTGCCGCTGTCATATGAAGCGATGGTAGTATGATATTTGCCGCTGTCATGTCTAAGCGAAGTAACATGCCGCTGTCATTGTCGAAGCGAGGGATATCATACGATGCCGCTATATGTCGAAGCGAGGGGTCCTAAAATTCCGCTGTTGTATTGGGACCGGAACAGTCACAATTCTAGTGATTAATGTGAAATATGGTGGATATAATTGGAAACGCGTTATCGATCATTATATCGTGAACTAATGACTTTGTGCATAAATTTGTGAAACAGGAACAACAGTGAAATGTGCTAATGTGGTGATCAATGAGCATATCTATTATTTGCCGCATGCGCTTAATTACTTTGTTAAGTTGAATTGCGTTAAATGGTGATATATATATGCTCATGGTGAACTGTTCCTGTAGGTACGCTTTTGGTCAAAAGGGGCTCAGGGTTGGGTTGAACTGTGAGCTGAAAGAGACTTGAAAGAAGATAGATTACAGGATTTTTGCTTAGTCTTGACATTCATTTTGGGAATGTAATTAACTAACTATTGAAGTTTTATTTTTGGCCTGTAATTACATTGACCTCACATAACAACCAGAACTCTAAGATGTCTCTAATACATGTTTAGCCATGTTTATATCTTGATTTCACCGTTAAGGAACTAGGGTCCTTACATATTGGTACTTGCCGGGCATTGGATTAGTATGCTTGGCTGGATGAATCTCTGGTGAGAGATTGTGGCACCTTGAGAAGGTAATCTTGATGGGACGATTTATTCTAAGGAATAAGAGTGAGGTCCGATTGACTTCCTTGGAGGAGGGATCGTCGAATCGGGGTCATGGTAGTTCTGGGTAATTTGATAGCATCCCTGTGTTAGGATTGTTGAATCCTAGGGTAAACGAGGGATGGTCAGGATTGGATTTATTGGGTGTCTTTGTCGACACAGGTGGCGAGAATGCAATCATTTTTCTTGCATGCCCTCTATGGAAACTTGAGGCATTGTGGAGTCTCGATGGTGTGTTTGGACCGAGATATGATTTCATGGAACACACAGATGTAGGCATCTTTGGAGATGTGCTTGTGTTGATCGGTGGCCGTGAGTTGCCCGATCCGAGTTGCAAATGGTGCAACTACTCCCTCGACGGAGATGGATTTGGAGCGAAAACTAGGTTCAGTATGTGTATACTGTAGTATACTAGTGGTCTCCGTCGTAACGATGTGTGTTTGACATCGTAGCTTAAGTGGTGGAGATATCATGGAAGTGATATCTACATTGGAATCAGGGATGATTCGAGTAGCTAGCAATCACGGTTGACTGGCTACTTTTGGGTGGTTAGCATCGAGGCATGCTGACGTCTTTTAAGACTGTAATGGTTTGGGAGGTTTACTCCATTCCAGGATTTGGTGCAAGGTCGGTGTCCTCGTGGTTGGTGTTTCGATCATGATGCGTTCATGAATCGATGTTGTAGATCTGATTGGATTATAAGGTCTTGGCAGTACGTGGAGTACGCCTGTGCAAATTTCGATGATGAAATTTTATTAGTGGGGGATAATTTTGATGCCAGGGAATTAATGGTGTAAATTCCGGTGTGGTAATAATCCTTAATGGATTATAATTGTAGCAATTATGAATTAATTGCGGTGTTGGGACTCCCGAGGATTTTAAAATACGGTATTTGGGGTCGTTGGATCCAAGGGTTGAGATTGTATTCTCATCGTGGTGATAAACCTTGGAATTGGGTTTTTGGTGATATCTGGGGTCTGGGGCGCTTTGTGTTGGGGCTAGTAACGGAATTTGAGATTGAGAGGTAATGATTGAACACGGATGATTTTTAATGAGTCATGATGTATTTGTGGAGGATCGGGATTTTTGACTCGGGATTTTTGAGCCTTGGTACTATATATACCAAGTGGACTCGGTGTTCAGGCATTCTTTCCTCTCTTCTCTCTCTCTGTCTCTCGCCCAAAAGCCCCATCCCTTTCCCCTCTTTTCTTCCTTGGAGCAAAATCGATGGAGGCTCGACTTGGGAGCCGGATTTCTCGAATATAATTTGGTAATACGCTTCCTCTTTTCTTTACCTTTGATTTGATTGTAGTATTGTGGTATTTGGTTGAGTTTTGAGTTGGGTTTAAGTTTTTGGATTTTAAAGATTTTTGGGTTGATATGTTTAAGGAAGCTTTATGGAGTTTATGTTGAGGATTAATGGTATATTTGGTGTTGGTTTTGTTTATTTGGGGGTTTTAAACTCGAAAACGCCATTTTTTGGATGTATCAGTGCTCGCTGATCGATCGACAATAGGGGCTCGATCGATCGCGCATAATTTTTAAAAATGGAAGACGATGAACAGTACGCTCGATCGGTCGAGCAAAGTTGACGATCGATCGAGATGGCCGATCGATCGAGATGGCTGCTCGATTGATCGAGCAAGGAAGAATTTTGGGCAACAATTTTCTGGAGCTCTCGATCGATCGAGCACTTATGGTCGATCGATCGAGAGGCCTCGTTTCGTGGTATATATTGTATTGATGTTATGGAATCGATGCATGCTTCGCCCGGGATCTTTTAAAATGGTTAATCGTCATGGATTGACGATATAATTGGAGGTTGTGAACGTTCTTGGGTACGTGGTTGCATGCTTGTATTTAATTGTGAATTATTAATTGTGTTTAGCACTTAATTCATCGGGTCATGGGACTAAGGCAAGGTTTGGTTCGGACTACGGAATCATAAGGTACGTGTAACGTACGAGCATACATAGATATATTATTGTCATGTGCATGAATAATGTATGGTTGTTGCAATCACTTGATATGCATTGGGAAATATATGGTGCCGCTATTGAGCGAGCAATGATTGGATGTTGTCGCTGTTGATCGAACATCGGTTATGACGCCGCCGATGAGCGAGCGATGAAATAGAACTATGAAATTAGTGGTTAGGTATATGAAATATCTGTAATCATTATTTAATGATTTGGTTATTGATTATGGTATTTTTATTGTGAAACAGATGAGTTAATCAATGTAATGATTAACTAGCTTTTGGGAATTTGATGGTTTCGGTTATTGCGAAAACAGGGACAGCACAGGGGATCCCGTAGAAGGATGACACTATTCAGAGTATCTTTTAAAATTCATGGCTTTACATTCTGTAAATTATGAACTGTGATATTGTGATTATTGGAATGGTGATATTGGTATGCTCACCACGTGTGGGGGCTGTCTCTGTTGGGGCAGGTGGAACCAGTACAGCAGTAGCTCCGGAGTTGAGGTCGAGCTATGGATTGGAGGTACTTCCATGATCGAGGTACCAGTGCCGGTATTGAGTTGGGTACTTTATACATTAAATACACATTCACTCATTTGATGCTCGCTTGTGAGCACTGCTATATGTGTATATGGGTTGTATAAAAAGGCATGAGCCTTTCTCTTTGCATTTATGGGTTGCATGCAATTAATTAAGGAATTGCTAAATGAATTGATAATGTGTTAGTGTATAAGATGCATACTTAAGGGTTGAGTGGTATGAGGGATTTGGACATTAAGTGGTTTAATGCAAGAAATTTTAATGTTGGTATATCATGTTGTGTTGGCATGTGGTTGTTTCCCCCCTGAATATATGATTGTATGCACTAAATGCATGGGTTAATATCATAATCTCATGTGATGCAGCTCAATATATCATGTCATCATATATCATGCAGTTCAATGTATCATGTAATCACATATTACAGTCCAACATTTCATATAGTTACATATGTAGCAAGTAATGACAAGTAAACCATACCCCGGGAACATCACATGTCTTTGCGAGACATCGTGATAGAACCGGTTTTTTACGTACCTCAAACCATTAGCTAATTACCAAGTGATCATTGACTCGATCTCGAGATTAATAAACATGGCCATAACAGTTCCAATACATTATATTGTTACCAACTAGCCTTAACACATTAAATCATTACTTAAACTTAGACCTAATGCCGATTTCTACGTTTTGGCTCATATGACCGTAAAATTGGATCGTAACTCACCGATACTTAACCAAAAACTCAAAGGTCCAATATAATTTAAAAGTTAACTTAAAAATAAACATTTCATTAGTTCAACTTATCTTCAAATTCGTTCGTATAACCTATGAAAAATGGCCAAGAACAATCTGTTGGAAAACAGGAAAATTACCATTTTTCCAACTGACCCATTTTCGTAGAAAAATCATATAAATTCATGCGACATCAAAACAACTCGATTCTAGTGCTCCAAGTTCAAAAACCCAACCGACTACATTTCATATTTTAGGATGTTAAGTTGTTTCATCCATCTAAAAGGAGTTTGAATAATAAAAACGTAATATTTAAAAATTTGTTTTCCATCTTAAGCAGTTCTAGTAAAAATGCCATAACATTTTCGTTTTAAATTCAAATTGAGTGGTTCTATTAACAAAAGATAGCCAACTTGAAGCACTACAACTCTTATTTCTGGACATTTTCTGGAATTCCAAGCCAAAAATGCTCAGTAATTCGAAGAACACACTGCATGGGTATTTCTGCCCACATGCATTACTCATATTGTGCACTTTTGGTATAAAAATCATAACTCCTTCAATATAAGTCCAAAATGAGTTCTCTTTTTTTGTTTTTTTAAATCGAAAAGAATTTAAATATCTATAACTTTTCTATTCATTTTAACTTCGAAATTGGAACATATTTCTGTGATGTCCGGGAATTAATGGTGTTAATCCCGGTGTAGTATTAATCCTGGATGGATTTTTTTAATTGTAGCAATTAGGAATTAATTGCGGTTTGGGTCTCCCGAGGTTGTTAGATTGGGCATTTGTGATCGTTGGATCCAAAGGTTGAGATTGTATTCTCATTTTGGTGGAAAGCCTATGATTTGGGTTTTTAGTGGGACTTGGAGTCCGGGGTGCCTTGTGTTGGGGCCAGTCTGGGGATTTGATGTTGGAGGGTGAGTTTTTGAAAACAGATGATTTTTAATGAATCATGATGTATTTGCGGAGGTTTTGGTGTGTTGGGGTATTTTGCTATATATACCCGTTGGACTCGGGATTCCGTCATTTGGAATCCATTTCTCTCCTCTCCTCCCCCTCTCACGCCACCTTCGCCCCAAACCCTTCCCCTTCCCTTTGGTTGAAGCAAAATCGTTAGAACTCGATTATGGGGGCCGGATTTCTTGAAGAAAGATAGGTAATATTCTTCTCCTCTCTTTTGGCTTCAATTTGATTGTGGTTTTGTGTTGTGTGGTTGAGTTTTGGGTTGGTTATGGCATTTGGGGGTTTGGGTTAAAATCCAAAATGTTGATTTCAGTGTTTTCATGGAGTTTAATTGTTGTATTTGAGGCATTGAGGTGGTATGGGGTGTTGGTTTGGAGTTGGGTGTGAAAAACACCATTAGAACTCGAGTTTTTCGAAAAATCGCAGTCCGCGATCGATCTTGGCGAGGCGCCGATCGATCGCGACATGCTACTGGAATTTGTAGAAGATGTACAGTATCGGCGATCGATCGCGAAAAGGGGGCGATCGATCGCGAGGGTCTCAGCGATCGATCGCGAGATGTGGCGATCGATCGCGGATTGATTTTTTTCGGGCAGTAGGCTTGCGCGATCGATCGCGCCTGATGGGCGATCGATCGCGGCACTGTTCACCTGCATGGATTTTCGAATATGTTGGAAAATGTTGGGATTTTGGAACCGAGGTCTAAAGGGCCGACTTCCGGAGTGTTGTTCACATTCCAATGAGAATGTTAGGCTTTTAAAATGGTTTGATTGGAACCAAGCTTATTAAACGGAATTTTTGGTTGGGTTTTTGGCTATCTGTTAATCATATAAAATGGAATATTTGGGTAGTATGCATGCTTAGCCGGGGGGCTTTTATTTTGGTAATCGTCATGGATTGACGATATGATTGGGAGCCTTGAACGTGCGTGGGCACGTGATCGCATGCTTATTCTTGATTTTGAGTCGTTTATGTGTTTTAGCACATATTTCTCTAGGCATGGGACTCAAGGAAGGTTTGGCTTGGACTACGGAGACTTAAGGTACGTGGGACGTACGAGCATAACCTATTATAGTATTGCAACTGTAATATGCATGGTGTATGGTAATGGTATTATATGGACATTGCAATATCTGGCATGTGGTAAGTATTGAAATGCATGGTGCATTATATTTACTTCAAATGGATAATGATATGCATGGTATATGGTAACTGTGATAAATAGACATACATTGGAAATCATAGGGTGCCGCTTTAGAGCGAGCAACGATTGGGTGTTGTCGCCGTTGAGCACTACCGGTTATGACGCCGCTATTGTTGAGCGTGCGCTGGGTTAAGAATGCCGCTATTGTGGAGCGAGCAATGTTACGGGAACATGGAATCCTTGGTTAAATATATGTGAAATCTATGGCCTATGTATAATGATTTTACATATTGATTATGGAGCTGACATGATAGAACTGTATTAGTTAATCTATATGGTGATTAACTGGCTTTGGGAATTTGATGAGTTTGGTTATTTTGAGAACAGGGACAATGCATGGGATCCCGGATGAGGGTATTGCCATCCAGGGAGTATCATTTAAATTATGGCATTTACATTCTGTAAATTATGAATTGCAATATTATTATTTTGTGATTGGTGGTATTGGTATGCTCACCCCGTGTGGGGGCTGTCTCTGTTGGGGCAGGTAACACAGGTGTAGCGGCTTTGGAGTCGAGCTCGGGCTTTTGGTTAGAGGTACTTCCAGGATCGAGGTACCAGAGCTGGTTGGATGGACGCTCAGATCCAGTGTTGAGATCGAGTTGTGCTTGGAAGGTGCTTCCAGGATAGAAGTACCAGTAGCGGTATCCGGTATAGTGTTTTATGCATCAAATACACGTTTATTCATTGAGTACACCTTACGTGTATATGGGATGTATAAATGGGCTATGGCCTCTTTCTGTTCATTATGGTTGCATGCAATTAATTATGGAAATTGCTAAATGAACTAAGAGCATATTAGTGTATTATGTGGGTGCATGTTATGTGAATAATAATGGTAGGGGGAATTTGAATATTGGGAATTGAATGCAAGAAATTTTCTGGGTAGCATACGGTGTTGCACTTGCATAGGGTTTTTCCCCTGATGGTATGATTATATGCACTCATGGTATGGCTTAATGCACTAATTACGGGTTAAGGGCACGGGGGTCCTTACATTAGTGGTATCAGAGCCAGGTTAGCTCTTTGGGGCTGTTGAGGGCCTAGGAACATGTTATTGGGAATGAGAAGCACATACTTATGCATGATTGCTTATGTGCGTTTATGATATGTGTTCATCATTGGCATATGTGTTGCTAACCATGGTGGTTGCAGGGTCTTATGAGACATGGACTATGCATTACGGTTGCATAGGTATACATCGGAGTGATGATTTTAATGCTTTGCCGCTACATGTTGGAGCGAGGTGCATTAAAATACACTCATGGCGATGTTTATGGGAATACGGATTATGCATTACGGTTGCATGCACGTCGAAGCGATGATGCCGCTGTCGTGTCGAAGCGATGGTAAATGCCGCTGTCACGTCGAAGCGATGATGCCGCTGTCGTGCCGAAACAATTATTGAAATACGGGTTATGCATTACGGTTGCATGCATGGCGTAGCGATATGAATACTTGCCGCTGTCGTATTATAGCGATGAAGAATATTTGCCGCAAATATGTCGAAGCGAAGGAAAAATGCCGCTGTCATATTATTATTGCGAGGGATATTATGCCGCTAATACGTCGAAGCGAAGGGTATTTCCGCTGTCATGCCGGAATGATGGTAAATGCCGCTGTCGTGTCGAAGCGATGGTAAATGCCGCTGTCACGTCGAAGCGATGGTACCACCGTCATGTCGAAACGATGATGCCGCTGTCGTGTCGAAGCGATGATACATGCCGCTGTCACGTCGAAGCGATGATGCCGTTGTCATGACGTAGCGATGTGATCGGGAACAAAGTACTACATGAGTGTGAGTACCTCTTGAGTCCGCGATTAGCCGGGTATTTTATTGGCGATGGTTACGCCGGGTATTTTATTGGCGATGGTTCCGCCGGGTATTTTATTGGCGATGGTTACGCCGGGTATTTTATTGGCGATGGTTACGCCGGGTATTTTATTGGCGATGGTTACGCCGGGTATTTTGTTGGCGATGGTTACGCCGGGTATTTTATTGGCGACGGTTACGCCGGGTATTCTATTGGCGATGGTTTATACCGCCGGATATCTATAGCGACATTTTATGCCGCTGACTCCATGGCGAGGGATCATGCCGCTGATTCGATAGCGATGGATTATACCGCTATGTGTGTAGCACTGGATTATGCCGCCTACGAGCGATGGGTGCTGCTTATGTACCGCTGGTGGACGATGGATACAGGTATTCCGCTATCTCGATAGCGATGAGGTATGGCATATTACTTTTGTTATCAGTATGGTGATTATGGTGTATTATTATTTACCGTCATGTGTTTGACGATGAGATTATGGATGTCGTGTATCGACAGGTACCGTCATATGTTCGACGATATTATTTGGGATAACTATGTGGACGCTTGGCGTCATTTTGGTGATTTATGCATTCATGTTTATGTATATGGTTGTATGGTTTGAGTGCCGATGGTGGGCACATGGTAGGGTCTGGGTATTTAGTTGACGAGACCTTTTGCCGAGCAGGTTTGCTCGATGGATCATTGATGCATTGTACCGGTGAGAGTACGCATCGTATTATGGAGGTATATTATTGACGAGCAATGATACCCTTGGGTATGCTCGCTGGGATGGCTAAGGCCAAGTGAATGGTGGTAAGAGTAGTCATTGAGGAAACTACTCGCTTGTTATTGTGATGAGGAGTAAACATGGTTACACGGCCCTAAGGGCGTGGAAGAAGTCCTAATGGATTAGGATTGCATGATAATTGAGCGTGGACGCCGGGTTGTCCAGTGTGCTTTGGTGTTTTAGAGATATGTTGGGCAATGACCCACAACTCTAATGGTTTGGGCGGTATGGTATACCGGGATGGAATATGTGTCGCGTTAATAGGTTGGTATAAGCCTATGGGACCAGCGAATCACTAGCCAGGTATTGTTGCAGTGCTTTAGTGTGCTTGTGGTAGCTATTATAATGCTCGTTGGATTCGAGTTTGGTGAATCGTATGGTGATACGATGAGGGTTATGGTAGACTCTTGTAGTCTCTATGTGGCATGGTGTTTGAGGTAGGGAATACCTCACGGGGACGTTATACGTCATTGTTTTGAGGGACTTGTGCTGGGACAGCTCAAGTTTGTTGGTATTACCAACGTGAGTGTCAACAAGTCGTGGTTAGCTCTAGTTGAGCATCCTTGCATATGGCATGCAATGGGAGTCACAATGGTTTGTGAGATATAGTTAGTGGGGTGACACTACTATATTGATTTTTTTTATCTCTTGGAGAGATTTGGATTGTACTGTCTTGGAGACAGCTTGCATCGGTCGTGGTTTGATTGTAAGTCAGCCATGGTAAGCATTACTGATGTTGGACCGAGTAATGGATTTCTTACCTCGGTGAGACGTTTGAGGAGACGTCTTCGGGGAGATGCTCGATTTTGGAGTACTATGGTATTAGTACAGAGCATCGTTGGAAGGTGTATACATGGCGTATACGGATTTTTGGATTGGGTAATGGTAGTATTGATGCACTACTCTAACCAATTGTATATTTCTGGGTTCCGGGATATGTTTTGGTATTAATATACCAGGTTTTCCGAACGGTAATTCGAGGATTGGAGGATCATGGATTCATGACTTCTTCCTTGAGAGGAAGACGGTATTGTGATTCCTACCGGTTGAATCTTTTGGGGAGATTCGTTATTTTGGTTCGTGTGGTGGTGATGTTGAAATCACACCCTTTGGTTTTGGTTTGTCAACCATCATTCTCCGTGGGGCGAGAATAATCGGGGTTTGACAGTTGGTTTTGGGATTTGGGTGTGATTGGAGATACCCGAGTCTATTGCATTGTGTATGCATGTTGTGATTGGTGTTTGGGCATGTATGCCGTGAGTGTATACGAATGCCAATGTTATTTTGTTCATTGTTGAACGTCGAGTTGTATGCTTGGTTTGGTGAATCTCCGGTGTGAGATTGTGGGACCTCGAGATCGGTAATCTCGCTGGCACGATGCATTCTGATGAATGATCGTGAGGGTTGTTTGACTTCCCCGGAGGAGGGATTGTTGTGTTTTGAAACCATGGTAGTTCTTGCTGGTTAATTCGATAGCCTCCCTGTTTTAGGATTGTAAAATCCCAGGATAGACAAGGGGTGGCCAGGACTCGGATTTGTTTGGTGTCGTGGTTGACACGCGTGGCGGGGATGCAAGTGATTGTTTTGCGTGACCTCTGTGGAACTTGAGACTTTGTGGAGTCTTGAGGGTGTGTCGGGACCAAGATATGATTTCTTGGAACACACCGGTGTAAACATCCTCGGTGATGTGTTTTGTGTGGATCAGTGACCGTGGGTAACCCGGTCCGGGTTGCAAGTGGTGCAACTACTCCTTTGGAGGAGATGGGCTGGGAAGCGGAACCGGATTTTCTGTGAGTATACTGTCGTATGCTAGTAGTCCTCATCATAACGATGCGTGTTAAGCATCGTGGACAAGTAATGGAGATATCATGGAGAGATATCTATGTCGAGATTAATGAAGGTTTGGTTGAGTTTCAGTCATGGTGGACTGACTTCTGGGACGATTCACGTCGAGGTATGTTGTTATCTTTCGGGTTGTATTGGTTTTGGCGGTTGCTCTATTTTAGGTCTTAGTGCGAGACTGGTATTCTCGCAGTTGTTAATTCGATTCTAAGGTGGTTCAGAATCGGGGTCTTGGCTTTGTTTTGTTTGTGTAGTCCTGGTGTTACGTGGAGTACACCGGTGCAATTTCGGGGACGAAATTTTATTAGTAGGGGATAATTGTGATGTCCGGGAATTAATGGTGTTAATCCCGGTGTAGTATTAATCCTGGATGGATTTTTTTAATTGTAGCAATTAGGAATTAATTGCGGTTTGGGTCTCCCGAGGTTGTTAGATTGGGCATTTGTGATCGTTGGATCCAAAGGTTGAGATTGTATTCTCATTTTGGTGGAAAGCCTATGATTTGGGTTTTTAGTGGGACTTGGAGTCCGGGGTGCCTTGTGTTGGGGCCAGTCTGGGGATTTGATGTTGGAGGGTGAGTTTTTGAAAACAGATGATTTTTAATGAATCATGATGTATTTGCGGAGGTTTTGGTGTGTTGGGGTATTTTGCTATATATACCCGTTGGACTCGGGATTCCGTCATTTGGAATCCATTTCTCTCCTCTCCTCCCCCTCTCACGCCACCTTCGCCCCAAACCCTTCCCCTTCCCTTTGGTTGAAGCAAAATCGTTAGAACTCGATTATGGGGGCCGGATTTCTTGAAGAAAGATAGGTAATATTCTTCTCCTCTCTTTTGGCTTCAATTTGATTGTGGTTTTGTGTTGTGTGGTTGAGTTTTGGGTTGGTTATGGCATTTGGGGGTTTTGGGTTAAAATCCAAAATGTTGATTTCAGTGTTTTCATGGAGTTTAATTGTTGTATTTGAGGCATTGAGGTGGTATGGGGTGTTGGTTTGGAGTTGGGTGTGAAAAACACCATTAGAACTCGAGTTTTTCGAAAAATCGCAGTCCGCGATCGATCTTGGCGAGGCGCCGATCGATCGCGACATGCTACTGGAATTTGTAGAAGATGTACAGTATCGGCGATCGATCGCGAAAAGGGGGCGATCGATCGCGAGGGTCTCAGCGATCGATCGCGAGATGTGGCGATCGATCGCGGATTGATTTTTTTCGGGCAGTAGGCTTGCGCGATCGATCGCGCCTGATGGGCGATCGATCGCGGCACTGTTCACCTGCATGGATTTTCGAATATGTTGGAAAATGTTGGGATTTTGGAACCGAGGTCTAAAGGGCCGACTTCCGGAGTGTTGTTCACATTCCAATGAGAATGTTAGGCTTTTAAAATGGTTTGATTGGAACCAAGCTTATTAAACGGAATTTTTGGTTGGGTTTTTGGCTATCTGTTAATCATATAAAATGGAATATTTTGGGTAGTATGCATGCTTAGCCGGGGGGCTTTTATTTTGGTAATCGTCATGGATTGACGATATGATTGGGAGCCTTGAACGTGCGTGGGCACGTGATCGCATGCTTATTCTTGATTTTGAGTCGTTTATGTGTTTTAGCACATATTTCTCTAGGCATGGGACTCAAGGAAGGTTTGGCTTGGACTACGGAGACTTAAGGTACGTGGGACGTACGAGCATAACCTATTATAGTATTGCAACTGTAATATGCATGGTGTATGGTAATGGTATTATATGGACATTGCAATATCTGGCATGTGGTAAGTATTGAAATGCATGGTGCATTATATTTACTTCAAATGGATATGCATGGTATATGGTAACTGTGATAAATAGACATACATTGGAAATCATAGGGTGCCGCTTTAGAGCGAGCAACGATTGGGTGTTGTCGCCGTTGAGCACTACCGGTTATGACGCCGCTATTGTTGAGCGTGCGCTGGGTTAAGAATGCCGCTATTGTGGAGCGAGCAATGTTACGGGAACATGGAATCCTTGGTTAAATATATGTGAAATCTATGGCCTATGTATAATGATTTTACATATTGATTATGGAGCTGACATGATAGAACTGTATTAGTTAATCTATATGGTGATTAACTGGCTTTGGGAATTTGATGAGTTTGGTTATTTTGAGAACAGGGACAATGCATGGGATCCCGGATGAGGGTATTGCCATCCAGGGAGTATCATTTAAATTATGGCATTTACATTCTGTAAATTATGAATTGCAATATTATTATTTTGTGATTGGTGGTATTGGTATGCTCACCCCGTGTGGGGGCTGTCTCTGTTGGGGCAGGTAACACAGGTGTAGCGGCTTTGGAGTCGAGCTCGGGCTTTTGGTTAGAGGTACTTCCAGGATCGAGGTACCATAGCTGGTTGGATGGACGCTCAGATCCAGTGTTGAGATCGAGTTGTGCTTGGAAGGTGCTTCCAGGATAGAAGTACCAGTAGCGGTATCCGGTATAGTGTTTTATGCATCAAATACACGTTTATTCATTGAGTACACCTTACGTGTATATGGGATGTATAAATGGGCTATGGCCTCTTTCTGTTCATTATGGTTGCATGCAATTAATTATGGAAATTGCTAAATGAACTAAGAGCATATTAGTGTATTATGTGGGTGCATGTTATGTGAATAATAATGGTAGGGGGAATTTGAATATTGGGAATTGAATGCAAGAAATTTTCTGGGTAGCATACGGTGTTGCACTTGCATAGGGTTTTTCCCCTGATGGTATGATTATATGCACTCATGGTATGGCTTAATGCACTAATTACGGGTTAAGGGCACGGGGGTCCTTACAATTTCTGTCAATAATCCAAAAAACCTACTGCATGTGCATTACAAGTACATGCAAGACTCAAAATCTGCACAGATAGTAAAATGAGCATAACTCACTCATTTTAACTCTAAATCACGTGCATTTTTTTTTAAAAAAAAAGCATTAAATTTGAAGATCTACAATTGTTATTCACATCTCAAAGTCATATTCGGACTCTAAGAGAATCAAAAGGTCAAACCCATCTACTGCATGCAACATCAGTTCTGCAGATTTATTTTGACAGCAAGTCTTTCCATGAATAAGCACCAAAATTCGACCCTTAACACTCACAACCAAGTAAATAAGACTTGAAAAGAAGGTTATATTAGCATATATCTTGACGATTGAGTCCATGAACACTCCTCCACTCAAGGTTTCAGTTATAAGATGATGCCCTTGCAGAATCTCCAAGTTTGTTCTTCAAACTTAATTCTTCTTGATGCATTCTACTCCTCTCATCTTGTAGCTCATATATCCTCTATTGCATGTTATTTGGAGTTATCTAACTCAGATTTTGGAGAGGATTTTTCAACTGAAATTTTAGGAGGAAGGAGAAAAGAGATGGAATGAAAAAGGAGAGAGGATGTTGTCTTGAAATGGAGGTGGAGTGAGAAGATGAAAATAATGAGTTGTCCTTGCTTTTTTAGTATGATTTTCGATGGTTACTAGGTGCAAGGTTGAGTGGTGTGGCAATGTGGTGCAAAGCTAGCGCCAAGTGGTGCTCCCCACTATCATATATTGCCACATTAATTTAAAAGAAGAGATGGCCGAAAATTTGAGCATCAAAGTGGGAGGAAATTTTGTCCATTGTTCTATTCCTTGTCTTGCACATGTGACATGTGGTGCCCTTCGATGTATAATGCATCTTGTGTTCTAAACTATATTAATTGCATTCCATAATTTTTAATTATCCGGGTGATGCATAATCCTCGTTAATCCAGATTAATGAGTAGCGGGGCATTACAAAACGAGTAATTAATAATTGTAATAATCATAGAATTAGTTAAAATTTGACGAAATGGGTGAAATGGATTTATAGACTCATAATGTGTTAATATGACTAAACATTAATCAATTGGTGATTGTAAAATATATTTACATACGTGAAATATATTTTAATGTGTAGATTAGTCTTTTGCGTCAAAAGAGAGCTGATGGATTAAACGACATCATTTGGATCAGAAGAACTAAGATATGTTGTGAATGGCTAAAATACGATAGGTGTCACGCCATGAGACCGGGACTGATGACACCGGCATTATTCCCAAATTAAAAATTCAAAAATAACAAGTCTCGGATACAGATATCAAATAAACCAGTCTTTCATTCCATAAACAAACTTTAATTGTCTTTACAACTGAATTGATATTAACTTAAGACTGATTTACAACTGATTGAAAATACAAAACGGTGCAGAAGCATAAACTAATTTAATCAACAGTAGCGTTAGGCTTCATGTCAGCAGGAATAGATCATTCGTCCCCAAAACTGATATTGTTCATCGTCTTCTACCTCTGACTCAATCTTATCTGGGAAGGGGCGTAAGGGGTGACTGTTTTGGAAAACACTCAGCAAGCGAGGGCCAATCGATATGACAATATAATGCATATTCATAATTTTTTCAAAATTTCTCCCATCGAGCCATAACATATCAAAATTTCTCCCATCGAGCCATAACATATCATATCAGCAGTATTTTTCATATACATTAAATACAATAATCCTCTAGTTTTCTTTTGGTACTGATATCAGTCTCTATAACCCTCCTAGAGATGAGGTCATAACATCGGATCACCCACAAATAAAGGGTCTGGACTTCCCAGAACAACGGTTAACCATCGTATCAAGTCAGAAAACGGTTATAATCCCACCGCATCAGGGGCCATAAAAAATTCCTTCGAATCAGATTTCAAAATTTCGAGTGCTTAAAAATTATAATTTTCATCAGAACTGCATAGTTTCAACATAACTCACATAATCGATTGAAGTTTCAAAACATACATATGTTTTTTAAAAAACGAAACGAGTATATAACAAAAGTCTACTTACCGATTATTTTGATAATTTCCTAAATTTACTCGAGTTGATTTGGGTTGCAGAATGCACTTTGAAAATCCTTCCTTTATCTCCAAAATAGTTGCTTGAACTTGCAGAAGACTTTGGGTTTCTTTGTGTGAATAATTTCGTGTGATTTATTTCAGAAATTTGTCCTCTTTTGCTTTGGGAATGCTCGGGTATTTATAGGGGAAATAATATGGGAGTTACAACCTTCCATTATCCCCATTAACTCTCACATTACTTCACCATTATTACCCACGATATAGAGGTTATGATTCTGGAAATAAATGAGAAGAAGTGGGTTTGACTTTGTCTCAGGACTGATTTAGGTAAGTAGAGCTGATGGAATACGTAGGTATAGTTTATGCATAGGTAGAGTTTAGGCATAAGTAGAGTTTGTGAAATCTGCATAGGTAGAGTTTATACAATTCTGCAGGTAGAGTTTAGGCATGGGTATCGTTTATGCATATGTAGAGTTCATACAATTCTGCACAGGTAGAGTTTATGAAATCTGCAGAGATAGAGTTTATGAAATCTGCATAGGTAGAGTTTATGAAATCTGCATATGTAGGGTTGATGGATCGCCTCTACGGTAGAGCTTATGGATTTCTTCCATATGTAGAGCTGATTGAGTTTCCTCTGTAGGTTGAGCTGGTGGATTAGTATCATTTCTGCTCACAGAACTGATTTTTACTTCGACAACAAGTCTACAAATGAATATTGGTTAGAATGATGGGATCGTTTATCTCATTAGGACCGATCTATTTTTATCTCAAAACTGATCTGGTGAGATTGCGGAATCGGGTTTTCACAATAGGTATGTGAATTACGTGAGATTACGTGGCACACATGATATTTCTTGGATTCTGATATCGATCATTGTGGATTGGTACTACGATACAATGTTTGCATTACATGACCCGATAAGCATAGGGAATCATGGTCCCCTTTGATTGATATGATTTGTTTTGAACGATATTGGTGGCATCTTGCTGATGTCATTCGCCTGGATATCCCTATATATGTCAAGAGCTGAGATTTGGTGACGCTTTGACGACACACCATATCGACATCCCTTTGCTTGCCAGGCTCGAGCTATTAAGATATTTGGACTTTGGTTTATTCAGATATACCCAGTGGATGGGTGTACGATATGATACCGGCACGACATGCATTGCATTGAATTACATTGTCATGCCTCGATTTGACGTATACATGTGTTATATGTTTATGGGGTAATTATGATTAATTACAGTATGTTATGGACTCGGGTTCGGATTGAACTGAGTAGGAGTAAAGACATGTATGAATGGAATCTCATTGGAAAATAAAAGACATATGAGAATTAAAGAAATGAGTTCCTAACATAAACATATGATTTATGAATTTAATATGGATGTATAGTGGGATTTAACCTTGGTGTGCATTTAGCATGCATGTGAGAGGCATTTGAATGTGCATTTGAGTGGAGTTAGCATGTGGTGTGAATTTGAGTTGGATTTGAAGGCTGATTATATCTCACACAAATCAGATTTGAAAAACATAACACACTAAATCTCACCTACAAATCTCTACAAAACCCTCTTCAATCCCTTGCTTCTTCTTTCCATCTTTTGCTTGGAATTTACTTGGTATTCAAGCTAGGAAGTTAAGTGCAGTAACTTCATCAATTCTTGGTAAGAATTATATAACATATGATGTATATGGAAGTAGTGAATTGAAACTTGAAGCATGTGGTTACTATTTTGTATGCTTTGAATTGAGACTTGTTATCATGCAAAGAATTGAGTTGTATGATGAGAGCAACATGTTTCTATGTTACTAGTGATTGCATGAACCTGTTTAAATGGTTGAAAGTGAGGTGTAGGAGAAACACCAAGAAAAGAAGTAGAAAATCGCCATGAATTTTCTGAAAACAGAGGAGGCGATCGATCGCTATCTTCGAGGCAATCGATCGCCTATGGCTAAACATGAGAGTGGCGGTGCATTGAGCGATCGATCGCTTCAGTAGGCAATCGATCGCCTCGAGGCAGTATGTTTTTCAAAGGGGAGGCAACCGATCGCGTGAAATTAAGGGATCGATTGCCATAGTCAGATTTTCAAAATGTTAGAATTTTTGTCACAATTGTTTATGAAGCCTCTTATAACATGGTATATTGTTCATGTGCTTGTAGCATCATAATAGGGGACGGGGCAAAGAGGCAATTAGCCATCAACGCTTAATTTATCGCTTTTATTGTCATATACCAGGTACGTGTTGACGTACGGAGTATAGCTATTATGAGATGATATTATGAGATTGATATCATATGAATTGTGTTGTGTTGGTATCATATCATTGGTAGTATCATATGCATGTACATTCATGGATATCATGTATTTGAGATGGATGAGATATATGTTTTAGCATTAGAGATATACGCCTGGTTTGGGTATATGCTCGGGTATGCTACATATACTTGGTCTGAGAGATATACGCCGGTTTTTGGGTATATGCTCTGGCTATTATCATGTGAGGACGGTACTATGATATGCGTTGCTAATATGAAGATGTGAGGTGGTTCCTGTAGGGACCCCAAGCCCTTAAACCTTGATTAGTGTATTAACCACTATGTGTGGTACATGCTTTCTATAAAATGTCAATCGGGAAGCTCTGATGATACTTAATCATTGCCTATCAATGAAAGACTCATATGTTTGCCCTTTACCAACCCCTTGGTGCCACTTTTAACATTGTAAACTTTTATAAAAATTTGGGCAGAGTCTCCCCATAAATAGAGCTATCCCAAAAAAAAGAGTACAACACATAACAAAATTCCCGGCCAGGGAACACATAATACTCAACAGAAAGCAGTAATACAAGTAGATTCCCAGCCAGGGAAGACACCACACATATGTCAACAAAAGCGGGTTCCAACACCCACATAATACACCAATGACTCTCATATCATTCTAGCAATTCAACCTAATTGCATGCAACCTTAAATGAAAGAGAGAAAGGCTCATGCCTTTATATCAATCCATATACAAGTATAATCGTGCTCACATGCGAGCATCATGAATATGAATATGTATAAATCCTCAGGTGTATATATAGGTACTCTATACGATACCGTGCTCCATCAAGCCCTGGTACCACGATCCTGGGAGTACCTCAAATCAACAGCTCGAGCTCAGCTCCATAGCCATCGATGTACCTGTCCACCTGTCCCAACAGAGACAGCCCCCAACGGGGTGAGCATACCAATACACAAAATCCCATAATCATAATAATGAAATTCATAATTTACAACAAAGGTAAATGCTAATGAATTTAAATGATACTCCCTGGATGGCAACATCCTCATCCGGGATTCCGTGTACTGTCCCTGTTCTCACAACATCAAACTCATCAAATCTCATAAATCAGTAAATCAACACATTGATTTACACATCGCATGCCTGATCCTCGAATATCAACATATAGTGATTACAAATTCATTAAACATGCAATTACAGATATCACAATATCTAATACTGATTTCACAACCTTGCTATCAATCACAGATAGCTCAAATGCCTTAGCATTTATTTTACCAATCCTTCATTATACTTAGACATCTCAAGTGTCTTATAATGAATACATGAGTCTACAAACCTAGACATCTCAAATGTCTTATAATGAATACACGATTCTACGAACTTAGACATCTCAAATGTCTTACGAAGAATACATGATTTTACGATCATTCCCAGGCATCTCAAATGCCCTAATATAATCAAATAAACCCAGTACCCCATATATCATACAAGAGTCATCCTACTCTAGTGTCACGCACGCTACAAGCGGCGATATCAAGATTTGGGTCATTCCTTGGCTATATCAACATGTATGTATAACCATACGCAAAACATTCAATGCAATCAAAAACATCTTATGCATTTCACATATATATAGTAATGCTCGTACGTCGCACGTACCTTAAATCTCCGAAGTCCGAGCCAAGCCTTGCTCGAGTTCCATGCCCCGAGGAATGATGTGCTAACACGATAAACAATTCACCATTATTTACGAACATGTAACCTATGTTCAAGCACTCCCATATCCCTCACAACATTGTCAATACACGACAATTATCCTCTTAAAAGACCCGGGGCAGGGTACATGCAGGGAAGGAAATAAATGAGACAATCGAAATTTGTTCAAGAATGCCCTACAAAAATCGAACCTTAATCTCACAATTTCGAACCCAAATAATTCCATAATTCATCTAAAATGTCAATTAATCAATCCATAGCATGAATAATCATCCTACATGCCAAACCCCCAAATTTGAAATCCAAATCCCTAAAATTCGAAATCCAAGAAGCATCATAATGCATCTACAACATGAATTTATCAATCCATAACAAGAATCACCACAACCCTTCCAAAACCCCCAAAATTCGAACCCACTTCATGCATACAACCAAAATTTCGAACCAATCCCACCAACAACAATAATCCGAACAAATCGAACACAAAAATGGCAGGGAATTGCACGAAAATAACGAAAAAGGGGTTAGGAAGATTACCCAAACGAAATCGGAAGAAATCGGACGAAAAATCGAAGAACCCTAGAAATTGGGGATCGCCGCTCTTTCTCAAAATTCGACCTCAAATCGCGATGAAACTTCGAATTGATGGAGGGGAAAGAAGCGCCTCGTCGAGACGAAGACGGTGATAGGTCGCACGCCCCGAACGGCGGCCGGACGGCGGCGGGCGAGGCGTTTTTACGCGCGGAGGCAGGGGAAGATCGGGAAAGGGGTCGCGCGCGGGAGAGAGGGAAAAATGAGGGCTGAAAATGAAATTAATCCTAAAATCTTGGGTTCAAATGGTATTTATAGCAAAAAATACCCCGAAAAATTAATAGCCCCACAAATACATCATGATTCCTTAAAATCATCTGTTTTCAAAAACTCTCTCTCTAACTCCAAAATCCCCTACCGGTGCTCACCCAGCACCCGAGATCCCGAGACACATTAAAAACCCAACTCTTAGGTTTTACACCGTAATGTGAATACAATCTCAACCTCTGGATCCAACGATCCCAACTACCCAAATAAACGAGCCCAGAAGGCCCAACACCTCGATTAAATCCCAAATCGCCACGTAAAACCACTTTAGGGATTATTAATACTACGGGATTAACACCTATAATCCCTGGTCATCACAATATCCCCCACTAAAAGAATTTCGTCCTCGAAATTAGCACTGGTGTATCACGTAACACCCAGGCTACACAACAACATGAAGCCATAACCTCGATTCCTGACCATATCAGAATCGTCTTAATAAACGCGAGGATACTTACCCTCTCATCTAACTCTGAAACAGAGCGACATACCATAACCAACATATCACCCAAGAGGTAAAACGTACCTCGATGCGGGTCATCCCAAAAATCAGCCTCTCATGACTGCGAAACAACTGATACTTACGACTGTAGATCAGACAGTCGTCCTTCGTTTTAATACAACAGTACGAACACATCCTGAATGACACCTCAACCGTAAGAACGTTGACCTCGTGTCAAACTCTGGAGTGGAGTAGACTTCCAAATCCATCATAACGTCAAAGAGCGTCAGCACTACTCAACGCTAACAGTTCAAAAGCAGTTAGTCAACTGAAACTGCAAGGATTCGAATCGCTCTTGATTCTATCGTAGATATCATCCAATGATATTTTACTATGACTTACGATGTCTAACATACATCGTTACGAGGGAAACACTAGTACAACCACGGTGTACACATACCAAACCTGGTTTCCACTTTCACACTTCCTCCATCGAAGGAGTAGTCGCCTCATTGCAACTTAATTTGGGCAACTCACGGCCACAAATTCAAACAAAAGACATCTCACAAGATGTCCACCTCCGGATGTTCCAAGAATCACGTCCTGATCATAAATAACAACCGAGACTCCGCAGAGTTTACAATTCTTAAGGGGCATGCAATAAACCCATTGCATCCTCAACGCTTGTGTCGTCAGCGACACTCAACCAATCCGAAATCCTGCCATCCCTTGAAAATCCTCGGATTTAACAATCCAAACTTGGGAAGGCTGTCGCATAACTCGAAGGAAAACACCAACAAGGGAAATACCTTAACCCTCACAAGAAAATCCCTCTTCAAGGGAGTCAACTAACTTCACGATTATCCCTCAATCATCGTGCCATGGAGATTCCCAATCTCAAGGTGTTCCATATCTCTCATCAGAGATTTAACCATCCAAAATAGCATAACTCTATGCTTAACAGAGAGGAAATCAATAACTGGCATCCGTATACTCACCGGTATACCTGCCTAAGCACTGACATCACATGCATACTTAATGCACTCGGCTCGGGTATCTACCACATATCCCTAAGCCCCAAACACAACCGTCAATTCTGAGTCATTCCTTACTCAGTGGAGGATGAAAATCGACGATTAACAATACACGGTGTGATTCCCAAGATCAACACCACTTGCACCAACTTACCGAATCTTTCAAGATTCCCAAATAGGTATAATACTACCTCCTTCCTCGCAAGGGAAATGCCATCGAACTCGAGATCCACAAGTCTCGAACCATCGTTCGGAAAAACTGGATACAATAACACCCATTGTATCCCAATACACGGGTTCCTTTAGATTGAGTCAATAACAACCTGATGACTCTCTTGTTGGTACTCCAACATCCTGAGCTGTCCCAGACAAGTCTCCAAGATTAAACATAAACGTATACACGTTTCAGCGAGGCACGCACAACCTCAAATGATGTGGTGACTACTAGAGTCCACCACGATCCACATCGCATCACCTTACGATTTGCCAAACTTGGTTCCAACGAGCAGTGTAACGGCTCTAGCAAGCCCATCATGGTGCTACACACACGCGGCAGACAACCTAGTCTCTGCCTCTTTAGGTTTACCTCAAACCTACCAATAAGACGGACGTTTCCACATGGTATAACATACTATGGGAGAAAACTCAATAGAGTAGTGGGTCTTTATCCAACATTCCTCAATGCCGATACACCCTGGACAACCCAATGTCCCTATGTACTTAACATAACCTGATCCTACTCCCTTAGGACCCATCCTACACCCTCAAGGGTGGTGTGACCATGTCCACCACATGTCACATCGACAGAAAGCGAGTACTTTCCTCCATGATTACTCCTGTCGTCAAATCACATGGCCAAAAGCCATTCCAACGAGCATACTTCTAGGGTATCACCACTCGTAAAATGATTACCCCCAAACATAAGCTGCGGTACAATCACATGTACAGCGCATCCATCCATTCCTCGAGCAACCCGCTCGGTATATGGGTCACGTCCATCGGTGTCGCACACACCACCTTGTGCCCAGTACTGGCACCCAAGGCATACTACTGAATACGTATACTCAACGCATCGATCATCGTAACGATGATGCATGTCTAATAAGACATCTCCTACACCATCGTCATCGTCATCCCGTGACGACACATGCCAACTCATGGCATCTAAAACATTGCCCACTAGTGACGATACATGTACATCAGCGTATGTCATCCACTATCATGCTAGTAAAATAGGCATAATAAACATGTATATCAATGCATGCCAGCTACAATAAAGCTAATAAAATAGCAATATCTCATACCTCATCGCTAGTGATATAGCGTCATACCTGTCTCCGTCGCTCAATAATAGTGCGTAATCAGCACCCATCGCTCGAAGGCGGCAAAATCCTGTGCTGAGTACATAGCGGCAAAATCCCTCGCTATAGAATCGACGGCATGACACCTCGTCATATAATAAGTGGCATGAAACCTCGCTATATACCTGAGTATGAATCATCGTCCACATAGTAGCGGAAAGAGGCATCGCTATCAATACACCTGGCGGAATGAACCATCGCCAATAGATATAGCGGAATGAACCGTCGCTATAAATACACCTGGCGGAATGAACCATCGCCAATAAATATAGCGGAATGAACCGTCGCTATAAATACACCTGGCGGAATGAACCATCGCCAATAGATATAGCGGAATGAACCATCGCTATAAATACACCTGGCGGAATGAACCATCGCCAATAGATATAGCGGAATGAACCATCGCTATAAATACACCTGGCGGAATGAACCATCGCCAATAGATATAGCGGAATGAACCATCGCTATAAACCGTGTCCTCATAGAGAAATGAATATAAATCGACACAGCGGGACACATCACCGCTATCATCCGTGTCATCACAAAGGAATGAATCATCATCCTAACAAGCGGCATCTCATCCTCGCTTCTTCATACAAGCGGTATCTCATCCTCGCTTCGTATGGCATACCCCGCCTCCATGTGCAAGCGAGCATCCCTGCCCGCTCCACATTTTTAGCGGTACAAGCATAAGCTTCTTCATACAAGCGGTATATCATCCTCGCTTCGTATGGAATACCCCGCCTCCATGTGCAAGCGAGCATCCCCGCCCGCTCCACATTTTTAGCGGTCAAGCATAAGTATAAAAATTCTCACTGTCATAAGCAGGACTCCTGGAATGCATAATCATCATTCCTTTTTATACTCCATATTTCCTGTAACCTGCAACCATCAGGGTTAACAACAATAGCCATATACGCTATGCATCCACATTCAATTCATAATAAAAACACATTATGAGAATGTATGGTTTCACAAATAAATGTCATGATATCCTTCTTTAAATCCTTATTTCATCATGAGCCCTTATCATTAGTACATTTTAATGCTTCTTGCTACTCCAGGAAAGCGGAATTCTTCCTCGCTTCCACTGGACTTTAGCGTTGCTACTCCATGTAAGCGGAACTCTTCATCGCTTCCAATGGACTTTAGCGTTGCTACTCCATATAAGCGGGACTCTTCATCGCTTCATATGGACTTTAGCATAAGCCATTAAAATCCTTACTAAGATAACTTTGACTCAAGACATGCATATGCAAAAACAATGCACAATAACATATATCATAACCTCAATGCACCACTTTGCATTCATCATGTGTCAACAAGACATCGTAAAATACATGTTACCTCGGAAATATCCCTTTATCTGATTTTCTTAAAACCAGCTTCCTTGGCACATAACACACGGAGTGCCAGACATCCCCATAAATGTCATCCTATCGTGTTCCACACGATTCCTGCAACCACAATGGTTAGCAATACCACTTTTCATATCATAATAGCACATAAACAATTTGCTATGTCATACAACATTAATGCCATCATGCATAAATATGTGCTATCAATAACTTCCTAGGCCCTTAACAGCCCCAATGAGCAACCACTGCTCTGATACCACTAATGTAGGGACCCCAAGCCCTTAAACCTTGATTAGTGTATTAACCACTATGTGTGGTACATGCTTTCTATAAAATGTCAATCGGGAAGCTCTGATGATACTTAATCATTGCCTATCAATGAAAGACTCATATGTTTGCCCTTTACCAACCCCTTGGTGCCACTTTTAACATTGTAAACTTTTATAAAAATTTGGGCAGAGTCTCCCCATAAATAGAGCTATCCCAAAAAAAAGAGTACAACACATAACAAAATTCCCGGCCAGGGAACACATAATACTCAACAGAAAGCAGTAATACAAGTAGATTCCCAGCCAGGGAAGACACCACACATATGTCAACAAAAGCGGGTTCCAACACCCACATAATACACCAATGACTCTCATATCATTCTAGCAATTCAACCTAATTGCATGCAACCTTAAATGAAAGAGAGAAAGGCTCATGCCTTTATATACAATCCATATACAAGTATAATCGTGCTCACATGCGAGCATCATGAATATGAATATGTATAAATCCTCAGGTGTATATATAGGTACTCTATACGATACCGTGCTCCATCAAGCCCTGGTACCACGATCCTGGGAGTACCTCAAATCAACAGCTCGAGCTCAGCTCCATAGCCATCGATGTACCTGTCCACCTGTCCCAACAGAGACAGCCCCCAACGGGGTGAGCATACCAATACACAAAATCCCATAATCATAATAATGAAATTCATAATTTACAACAAAGGTAAATGCTAATGAATTTAAATGATACTCCCTGGATGGCAACATCCTCATCCGGGATTCCGTGTACTGTCCCTGTTCTCACAACATCAAACTCATCAAATCTCATAAATCAGTAAATCAACACATTGATTTACACATCGCATGCCTGATCCTCGAATATCAACATATAGTGATTACAAATTCATTAAACATGCAATTACAGATATCACAATATCTAATACTGATTTCACAACCTTGCTATCAATCACAGATAGCTCAAATGCCTTAGCATTTATTTTACCAATCCTTCATTATACTTAGACATCTCAAGTGTCTTATAATGAATACATGAGTCTACAAACCTAGACATCTCAAATGTCTTATAATGAATACACGATTCTACGAACTTAGACATCTCAAATGTCTTACGAAGAATACATGATTTTACGATCATTCCCAGGCATCTCAAATGCCCTAATATAATCAAATAAACCCAGTACCCCATATATCATACAAGAGTCATCCTACTCTAGTGTCACGCACGCTACAAGCGGCGATATCAAGATTTGGGTCATTCCTTGGCTATATCAACATGTATGTATAACCATACGCAAAACATTCAATGCAATCAAAAACATCTTATGCATTTCACATATATATAGTAATGCTCGTACGTCGCACGTACCTTAAATCTCCGAAGTCCGAGCCAAGCCTTGCTCGAGTTCCATGCCCCGAGGAATGATGTGCTAACACGATAAACAATTCACCATTATTTACGAACATGTAACCTATGTTCAAGCACTCCCATATCCCTCACAACATTGTCAATACACGACAATTATCCTCTTAAAAGACCCGGGGCAGGGTACATGCAGGGAAGGAAATAAATGAGACAATCGAAATTTGTTCAAGAATGCCCTACAAAAATCGAACCTTAATCTCACAATTTCGAACCCAAATAATTCCATAATTCATCTAAAATGTCAATTAATCAATCCATAGCATGAATAATCATCCTACATGCCAAACCCCCAAATTTGAAATCCAAATCCCTAAAATTCGAAATCCAAGAAGCATCATAATGCATCTACAACATGAATTTATCAATCCATAACAAGAATCACCACAACCCTTCCAAAACCCCCAAAATTCGAACCCACTTCATGCATACAACCAAAATTTCGAACCAATCCCACCAACAACAATAATCCGAACAAATCGAACACAAAAATGGCAGGGAATTGCACGAAAATAACGAAAAAGGGGTTAGGAAGATTACCCAAACGAAATCGGAAGAAATCGGACGAAAAATCGAAGAACCCTAGAAATTGGGGATCGCCGCTCTTTCTCAAAATTCGACCTCAAATCGCGATGAAACTTCGAATTGATGGAGGGGAAAGAAGCGCCTCGTCGAGACGAAGACGGTGATAGGTCGCACGCCCCGAACGGCGGCCGGACGGCGGCGGGCGAGGCGTTTTTACGCGCGGAGGCAGGGGAAGATCGGGAAAGGGGTCGCGCGCGGGAGAGAGGGAAAAATGAGGGCTGAAAATGAAATTAATCCTAAAATCTTGGGTTCAAATGGTATTTATAGCAAAAATACCCCGAAAAATTAATAGCCCCACAAATACATCATGATTCCTTAAAAATCATCTGTTTTCAAAAACTCTCTCTCTAACTCCAAAATCCCCTACCGGTGCTCACCCAGCACCCGAGATCCCGAGACACATTAAAAACCCAACTCTTAGGTTTTACACCGTAATGTGAATACAATCTCAACCTCTGGATCCAACGATCCCAACTACCCAAATAAACGAGCCCAGAAGGCCCAACACCTCGATTAAATCCCAAATCGCCACGTAAAACCACTTTAGGGATTATTAATACTACGGGATTAACACCTATAATCCCTGGTCATCACAGTTCCACTGACATATTGAGCGGAAATAGACATATCATATTAGTCTCGTGATAATATGATGTGTGATGAGACATGTCATGACATGGTGCAATTGTTGATGCATGATACAGAGCATTCACATTTGATGATTGTTATTGTGCTTTATCATTAATATGGTGTTTTGGTATTGCATTGAGATAGTTGTTATCTATATTCACGTTGTGTGAATGTTTCTGTAGGGACTCATAGACGTGGGAAGTCGGGATGTGAGTCATTTTCCGCTGCGAGCTGAACCACTGCTTAAGAGTTATTTTGGATTAGGTTGTTGTCTGTACATGTAATGTATAGTTGGTTAGGTTTTTATAACTCTTCTAACAACTTAACTAGTCAGAAACTCTTAAGTCAGTGCATGTTTTTACTTAATTTAGACTCACGTATGTATGCTTAATTGATACATAATGGATTAAGTAACGAGGACCCCACATACATTCTATATCACATTTTCTAGATACATGTATATTCTACGATCGTTCCATATTGAGCTTTTGTTAACCCCCAATGTGGGTTGTTGTCTTTGTGTGTAGACAATGACAGGTAGCTGTAAGGACCCCCGAGCCCTTAACCCGTTATTAGTGTATTAATACATACCATTAGTGCTTGTAATCATACTATCACGGGGAAAAGCCATGTGCAAGTGCAACACCATATGCTATCCAGAAAATTTCTTGCATTCTATCCGCATAATATTCAAATTCCCCAACCAAATTATTTATATAACATGCACCATTATAATACACTAACATGCTCTCAGTTCATTTGGCAATTCCATATTTAATTGCATGCAAACCATGAATGACCGGAGAAAAGCCGTAGCCCATTTATACATGCCATATACACGTAAAATGTACTCACATTAGAGTACCACAATGAATAAGCGTGTATCCAATGTATAAAAGCACTACCGAATACCGTTACTGGCACTTCAATCCTGGAAGCACCTCCCAAGCACAACTCGATCTCAACTCTGGATCTATGCACTTATTCAACCAGCTCCGGTACCTCGATCCGGGAAGTACCTCTAATCGACAGTCCGAGCTCAACTCCAAGCTGCTGCTACACCTGTATCACCTGTCCCAACAGAGACAGCCCCCACACGGGGTGAGCATACCAATACCGCCAATCCAATAATCATAACATTGCAATTCAAATACAGAATGTAAATGCCATAATTTAAATGATACTCCCTGGATGGTAACACCCTCATCCGAAATCCCCTGTATTGTCCATGTTCTCAAAATAACCAAACTCATCAAATTCCCAAAGCCAGTTAATCGTCACATAGATTAACTAATACCGTTCTATTATGCCAGTTCCATAATCAATATGGTAAAGTCATTATATAAAAGACCGTAGATCTCACATATATCTAACCAATGATTCCATGTTCCTATTTCATTGCTCGCTCCACAATAGCGGCATACTAAACCCCGCGCACGCTCAACAATAGCGGCGTCATAACCGATTGTCGTTCAACGGCGACAGCATCCCAATGTATAACCATTTGACGCAAATACCATTTACCATGCATATTGTTATCCATTTATAGTAAATATCATGCACCATGCATTTCAATACCTATCCGATGCAATTACCACATGCCACATATTTCAATGTCCATATAATGCGATTACCACACACCATGTGTTCCAATACCCATTTAATACAATTATTATACACCATGCATTTTACAGTTGCAACACTATAATAGGCTATGCTCGTACGTCATACGTACCTTAAGTCTCCGTAGTCCAAGCCAAACCTTGCTTGAGTTCCATGCCTCGAGAAATATGTGCTAAAACACATAAACAACTCACAATCAAGTATAAGCATGCGATCACGTGCCCACGCACGTTTGCAACCTCAAAACCCATCGTCAATCCATGACGTTACCAAAATAGATGCCCCCCGGCTAAGCATACATAATACCCAAAATATACCATTTAACAAGTTTAAAAGATAGCCAAAAACTCAACCAAGAGTTCCGTTTAATTAAACTTTGGCTCCAACCAATCCATTTTAAAAGTATAACATTCCCATTGGAATGTAGACATTGCCCCGGAAACGGCCCCTTTAAACCTTGGTTCCAAAATCCCGACATTTTCCAAAAATTTCAAAAAAACCAAAATTCTTCGGGTGGCGATCGATCGCCACCTTTATCGCGATTGATCGCCACACTCCAGTAATACTGGACAAAGATCCATGAAATGCCGGTTGCGCAAAGTCCATCATTGACCTTGGGTTCTGTGCTTCATTATTATCAGCCATCGCACGAGCTTCTCGTAATCTTCTTCGTAGAGTTCTCTCTATTTCCGGATCAAATGGCTCGAGAATGGGTTCCTCTCTTCTAAGCATGCACTAAAACGAATGCTTCCTGTACTGAATAGACAAAAGGAGACAACAAAAAATATATACAAAATTATTAACAAAGATCAACAAAAGAAAAACAAAAACAAAAACGCAATAATAAAAGAATTGGCTAAATTACAATTAACTAATCTCGTATGATATTATACAGATTAGTCCCGGCAACGGCGCCAAAAACTTAACCGCTTTATTTTTAAACAAAAGATTTTTCAAAGTGTAATGTGAAGCGATTCTACCGCAAGTGCACGTTTGTCAAGTTTTAGTATAGTGAAAATTAAGTAAGGGTTGTCGAATCCACATGTAATAACGTATAAGTACCAAATAAGATTAATAAAATTATATTTAGCCTACGATTAACAAAGGTGATTAACTAATGCCAAATTAAACTAAAGACCGAAAAAATGAATACAAGAAACAATAAAATGAATGATTCCGGATATGCAAAGGTAAGTTGCTCGAGAAATTTATCAAGCTCTTCGTTCAACTATGTTATCTTTAATGATTCAACTGAATTCTCAAATTATCAACCAATTGATTCTAAAGGTGAAAGGTTTTCGCTATTATTCGATACACTCTCTCGAGCTGTAAAGAAACTAACATTAAATTAGAATAAGTCAATCTCGTGCACCTATTTACTAATTCAATATTGCATAAATCATCAAAACCTTGTTACTCTAAATCTCTCGATTCAAAGTTCTCACGTATGCGATATCATCTCTCGATCTCAATCGTAACATACATCATAAATTAATAGAGCGTGTTACAACGTTATCTCTCGATCTCGGTTATAACTCTCAGATTCAATCAAAGTTAGCTAGGCTTTGATCTACACAAGCAATTAATTTAAGAACAATAGTAATCAATGCACTCAAACACAATTGAATCAATAATCAAACACAACGAAACTAAAACTCGATAGAATAAACTAAAAATATTTCAAATCAAATACAAAAGAGTTTAATCGTCTCTCGACCTCAAAAACATCAATTGGAAATCAAAATGAAATAGATTAGAGTCTAGAAATACGATAAACGGCGGAATAAATCCGTGCGTAGCACCGAAATCTCTTCTCTTGCTCCTTCCTTGCACTCCAGAATGGATTGGTTCGACTTTGGACGAAGAACGGAGACTGAATCTCCTTCGGCGGCGCTAGGCGGCGGCTAGGGTTCCTTATTTTCGAGAGGAATTTGCATCTGATATGATGTATCTCTTGTATGGAAATGATTTTTTCCTTTTATCCCCCGAAAATCCATTCAAAAATGGAAGATAAGATTTTCCCGGATTTGCATATCGATCGATCGAGAATTGCGTCCGATCGATCGGTGCACTGTTCACGTCAGCCTTTCAAACTCACTGCTTCGCTCGATCGATCGAGATTTCCTTCCGATCGATCGAGCCTTCGATAAAATTGGCTCTGAAGTTTCTGCCTTGGTCGATCGATCGAGAAATAATCTCGATCGATCGAGACTTCTAATTATTTTCTTCTCAGCACACTGCCTGGCTCGATCGATCGAGAAAGATTCTCGATCGATCGAGACTCCGAAAATCCAACTTCCTCAATTTCAACTCTTTCTCGCCTCGATTTCGCCATTTTTCTTCAGTTTAGCTCATTTCTTCCATTTCCAACTAATTTTCCTGAAATGGACAAATAAACACCAAAAAGCATAATATCATCCAGGAAAAAGTATGAAAAATGGGGAGAAATTACAGCTAAAAACACTTAAAATCTAAGCCTATCACATACCATACCGTACAAACCATTAGAGTTGTGGGTCATCACCCAACATATCTCTAAAACACCAAGGCGCAATGGACAACCCGGTGTCCATGCTTAACTACCATGCAATCCTAATCCATTAGGACTTATTCCACACCCTCAGGGTGGGTGTAACCATGCCTACCCCACATCACAACAACAAGCGAGTAGTTTCCGCAATGACTACTCTTACCACCAATCACTTGGCCTTAGCCATCCCAACGAGCATACCCAAGGGTATCATTGCTCGACAAATATTTACCTCTATAACATGATGCGGTACCCTCACCGGTACAATGCATCCAATGCGCCATCGAGCAAACCTGCTCGGCAAAAGGTGTAAGGACCCTAATCCTTAAGTGCGGAATAAAGGCATAATAGAGCTAAATAAATGATCAGAGTAGAGTAAACAAGTTGAGTCTATGAGCTTAAGCATTTACATGCCAAAATAAAGGACTACCAAAAGGATTAATTACATTCTAACAAATGAATGTGTCCACTATAGTTTTACGCTACTCCTAGAGTAGGCACTATACAAAAGAATCCTGTCCTTTCATCTACCAAAGATGCTCGTGAAGCTCACTGTCTCAACCCGTTCAAGCCCATCTATCATGCCAAAAAGGTACCTACAAGGACAACCCCCAAACATGAGCAATAATAATCATTCATATTCAACACAATATGAAGATAAAGCGTAAATGCATAATCAATATAAAACACTTCCTGTTTTCCCATGCATTTCAAACGCTTCCCGTTTGGTTGTCCCTGTACCATAACTCATGAGTATAATCAACAGATTATTTTTAATGGCCAAAACATGTCATGATATCATATACCATCTCAACTGTACTAAATATTGGTCACCATTCCCTAGTCTGTCCATCACAGTGTATTTTAATGCCCCTCGCTTATATTCATATGGGCGGCATAGGATAACCTCGCTACAATGGACATGCGGCGCTCCCACCCCTCGCTTCACAGAGAGCGGCAAATACCCTTTCCTCGCCCCATATGATAACCCCGCTCAAATGTGACATGCGGCGCTCCCACCCCTCGCTTCACATTTGGCGGAACCAATACAAAAAGCGGCAAGCATTAAAATCATCAAAGGATGACCACGACTCATGGGATGTGCATCCAATAATCATAATATGCATCTAACATCAATATGCATAAATTACCATGTATATGCATCCACAATGCAATACCTCATATGGCATAAATCAACATGTATATGCATCCACAATGCAATACCACATATATACTCGCATCCACAATGCATAAACAATGAGCATATAAAATACATGTTACCGTTGGGTGCCCGTACGTCCACTACGTACCTTTCCAAAATGTGGAATGTGGTTGGACCTCAATTCCTTGGCTGCGTTGCCACCTGGGTTGGTTCTACATATTCACAAATACCAATATTAGAACCCAATAATAGTCCAATACCAAAAATCCCACAAAAACACCCAAAAATACCATTTTTGGTGTCTCGCGATCGATCGCCATCAAGCCCCGATCGATCGCGAGAACACACTGCCTCGGGCAACAAAAATGCACAATCCGCGATCGATCGCGGAGCTAGCGCCGATCGATCGCGGCCTCGCCGATCGATCGCGCCCAGCTCGCGATCGATCGCTGAGGCTTACTGCCTCAGCCCTGTTGCTCGCGATCGATCGCGAGAAAATCGCCGATCGATCGCCGAGCTGTAGCCAAGCGGGAATCGGGCACTATTCACCCTTCTCCTTCCCAAACCCAAACAAACCCACCATACCCAACCACTCAAAACCAACAATAAACAACATTATATACCCAAGTATACAACATCTAACCAAAACACTACCAAAATCACAACACCCAACACAACCCATTTTAAACCCTTTAAAACCAAACTAAACTCAACCAAAACCTTACAAAATTAATACATGAGGTACCCATACCTCTTGGGGATCTCAAATCACCCAACAATCTTCCACAAATCAAAGTTTGCAAGGTCTCCTCTTCACCTCAAAGGTGGAGCTCGAAAATGGGAAGGGAAAGTAAGGGTTTGGGTGTTGATTTTGGTAAAGTTAAAAGTGTTGGATGGAAGAGTGGGTTGGATGATAAAAGTGAGTTTTTAATTTAAAGTGCATGCCAAAGAATCCCATGGTGTATAAAACACCCCAACATGATATTTTTCAAAGCATTTACTCAAAATGCACCAAATATCAAATAAACACATGATTCCCAATTAATTGCTAACCAATGCAAATAAATCATGCTTCCAATAATATTTACCCAACATGCACCACATGCACCCTAAAATGCAATCCCGGGTCAACCCTATCCATATGACCATGCATTTTCCATAAGGTAAATAAATCCCAAAACATAATCAATTACCACATAAATAATCATGTAAACACAATTAAAGCCAAATAGCAATTAACCATTTCGGGGATGTCACAATACTCCCCTACTTATAAGATTTCGTCCTCGAAATCACATGCACTTACCCCAACAGAAACTAAACATAAACTCATACCAGAGAATAGTTCCGGGTAGTGCTGCACCATATGCTGCTCCGTCTCCCACGTAGCCTCCTCGACACCCCTGCGATCCCACTGAACTTTGATCATCGGTATCACTTTGTTCCGAAGTCTACGGTCTGCTCTGTCCAGAATTCTAACAGGCCGTTCCACATAAGATACATCTGACTCTAACTGAACTTCGGAAGGCTGTAACACGTGAGACGGATCCGGCTCAAACTTTCGCAGCATCGATACATGAAACACATCATGTATCCCAGATAAAGAAGGCGGCAAAGCCAGTCGGTAAGCCAATGTGCCAATGCGCTGCAAAATCTCGTACGGTCCAACATACCTCGGAGACAGTTTCCCGCGCATCCCAAACCGCACAACGCCTCTGAAAGGCGAGATCTTCAAAAAGACCTTATCTCCCAACTGAAACTCTAACGGTCTCCGCCGTTTATTCGCATAAGCTGCCTGTCTGTCTTGGGCTGCTTTCATTCTCTGCCTTATAATCTTTATCTTCTCTTCCATTTCCCGGATCAACTCAGGCCCTCCGACTGATCTACTGTCCAAATCATCCCAACATAAGGGTGATCTACATCGTCTGCCATAAAGAGCTTCAAACGGAGCCATCTGAATACTTGCCTGGTAGCTATTGTTATACGAAAACTCTACCAAAGGCACTGAATCCTGCCAAGAGGCATCGAACTCCAAAACGCAAGCTCTTAACATGTCCTCGAGCGTCTGAATCATGCGCTCGGTCTGGCCATCCGTCTGAGGATGATAAGCAGTGCTCAATCTGACCTCAGTTCCCAAAGCTGACTGAAGGCCTTCCCAGAAATGAGATGTGAATCGCGGATCTCGATCTGACACAATAGAAACGGGGATCCCATGCAATCTCACCACATCTCTAATATACAACTGTGCCATCCTCAAGAATGTGAACGTCATGCTATAGGGAATAAAGTGGGCCACCTTAGTCAATCTGTCCACTATCACCCAAATAGCATCGAAGCCTGAAGCACTCCTCGGCAAATGAGTCACGAAGTCCATGGAAATGTGCTCCCACTTCCACTTCGGTATCTCCAAGCTCCTCAATTCGCCGCCAGGTCTCTGTCTCTCTGCCTTAACCTGCTGGCAGATCAGACACCTCTTCACAAAAGCGACGACATCAGACTTCATCCGCTTCCACCAAAACTGACCACGCAGATCTCTGTACATCTTCTTCCCGCCTGGGTGGATGCTAAGTCTGCTACTGTGAGCTCGCCCCAAGATTCCCTTACGCAACTCCGGCGTACTCGGAACTACCCAGCGGTTACCCAATCTCAAAGATCCGTCGTCGGCCACTCTGAACTTCGTCGGCTGACCAAGATGCACTATAGACAACCATCTCTGAACCTCAGCATCTGACCTCTGAGCTCTCCTGATACTCTCAAAGATATCTGGCTCAGCTAGCAAAGTCGATACATACACAGGTGATGCATCAATGTCAAAGTCATAGCCCATATGGCAATAGGAGGTCATCATAGCCGACAAATGGATGACGTCCTCAGCAGAACTCCTCACTTTCCGGCTCAAAGCGTCTGCTGTCAAATTGGCCTTTCCCGGATGGTACTCAATCTCGCAATCATAGTCCTTGAGTAGGTCCATCCATCTCCTCTGTCTCATGTTCAGCTCCGCCTGAGTAAATAGAAACTTGAGGCTCTTGTGATCCGTGTATATGGTGAATGAAGTGCCATATAAGTAGTGCCTCCAGATCTTCAGGGCGAAGATGATAGCCGCCAATTCCAAGTCATGAACTGGATATCTGGTCTCATGCGGCTTCAACTGCCTCGATGCATAAGCTACCACATGCTTATCTTGCATCAGAACACACCCAAGGCCCTGCAGTGATGCATCAGTATATAAAACAAATCTGGAGTTCTCCGTCGGGATCACTAACACTGGCGCCGTCGTCAACCGGTGCTTCAACTCCTGGAAGCTCTCCTCACAAGCTTCTGACCAAAAGAAAGGCACTCCTTTCTGAGTCAACTGAGTCAGCGGCTTGGCAATCTTCGAAAAGCCCTCAACAAAGCGCCGATAATACCCGGCCAAACCAAGAAAACTCCGGATCTCAGGCACAGAAGTGGGGGCAGCCCACTCCATCACAGCCTCAATCTTCTTCGGGTCCACTGATATCCCACTGCTCGAAATGACATGCCCCAGAAACACTACACTGCTCAGCCAAAATTCACACTTACTGAGCTTAGCATACAACTGATGCTCTCTGAGAATCTGAAGCACTGTCCTCAAGTGTTTCACATGATCTTCCTCGCTCCGGGAGTAGATAAGAATGTCGTCAATAAACACGATGACGAACTGATCAAGATACTGCTGAAACACTCTATTCATCAGACTCATGAAGACTGCTGGAGCATTCGTCACACCGAACGGCATTACTAAGAACTCATAATGCCCGTAGCGAGTCCGGAACGCTGTCTTCTGCACATCTTCCTCTCTGACCCGAATCTGATGATACCCGGACCTCAAATCAATCTTGCTATACACCCTGGTACCTTGCAACTGATCAAACAAGTCGTCTATCCTTGGGAGAGGATACTTGTTCTTCACTGTAGCCTTGTTCAGCTGCCGGTAATCGATGCACAACCGCATCGAACCGTCCTTCTTCTTCACAAAGAGGACTGGTGCGCCCCATGGCGACACGCTCGGGCGTATATACCCCTTGTCCAGGAGATCCTGTAACTGTTCTTTCAACTCCCTCAACTCTGCCGGTGCCATCCTATAAGGTGCACGAGAGATAGCGGATGTCCCTGGCAGCAACTCGATCCCAAATTCAACTTCCCTGGCCGGTGGAAATCCTGGGATCTCTTCTGGAAATACATCAGCAAATTCTGCCACAACTGGTACATCCTCAACTCTCAGTTCTTTACTCTTTTCAGACGTGTCCACGGCATAAATAAGATAGCCCGTGTGCCCACGTTCCAACAGCTGAGACATCTTGATCGCTGAAATCAACGGAATCTTCGCACGAGACCCGTTGCCAAAGAAAGTCCACTGACTGCCCAACTCAGGTCTGAACTTCACTGTTCTCTGCCGGCAATCTACCACTGCCTGGTATCTGTTCAGAACATCAATTCCCAAGATGCAGTCAAAGTCTGACATACCCAGCACAATCAAGTCTGATCTCAACTCGTTGCCCTCAAAATAAATGAGGCAGTCTGCCATAAACCGATCAGCAACAACATTTCTTCCAGTGGGTGTCGAGACTAGTAGAGGCGTGGGCAAAGAAGACGTGCGCATATGGTGTCTTTCCACAAATCCCACAGACACAAAGGAATGGGAGGCACCTGTATCTATCAAAACAAAAGCAGGGTACGTAAATAAATGGCACGTACCGGCAATCACCTCCTCCGGGGCTGCCTGAGCCTGCTCCCTGGTCAGTGCATATACTTGTCCCTGGGGTGGTCCCACTGTCTGACCTCCCGATGGACGAGGCCCAAATTGCTGCCTCTGCTGCACTGTCCTGTCCTCAAACCTTGGCCTGTTGCCCTGATACTCTGACTGGCCTCCCCTGGTGGGACAATACCGAGCAATGTGGCCCATCTTGCCACAGACATAACATGCAGGACACTTATTTGAAGAATGCGGTCCTCCACAATTGTTGCACCTAGGCTCTCCCGGCCTCTCCCCTTGTGAAGATCCTCGATTGGCCGACCAATTACCCTTCTTGTTATCCTGCTTCTGCCCAAAGTGTTTCTTCCCACCATACCGCGAAGATGAAGAGGCACCACGGGGCTTAAATGGCTCACCCCGAGGCCTCAAACTGTCACTAGTCTGCCTCTGTTGCGGTACCGGTGGTGGCATGGCATAAGCTCCCACTCCCAGCTCAGCAAGTTCCGCTCTTGTGAGAGCATCATCAAAAGAAGTTTGGTTATTGATGATAACCCGGTCGTAGAGCTCCGGTCGCAGTCCTTTCATGAAATTTCTCATCTTGGCACGTCCATCAGAGGCAATATGGGGGACATACCTCAGTAGTGATGAGTACTGTGTGGCATAATCTGCTACGGTCATGTTCCCTTGCCTCAGATTGGTAAATTCATCCTCCTTTGTCTGTCTTGCTGCCGCGGAGAAGTATCGGTTCAAGAACCTGGTCCTGAAGAGCGTCCAATCAATCACAGCACCCAGTGCTCTCATTTCCATTACTGTGCTCCTCCACCACATCAGAGGTTTCTTGGCTAATTGAAACTCCGCTAGCCTCAGCCAAGCCGTCACAGCACAAGGAGCCGATACAAAGATCTGCTCAAGTCTTTCTAACCACTCTTCAGCCTCTTCTCCGGACTCTGTCCCCTCAAACCGGGGCGGATGATAAGACAGAAACTGCGTCAAGCTAATCTCACCCGGTAGCAATAACTGGACCACTGGTTCCATTCCCACAGCCGGTGGAGGTAGAGGATTAGCCTGTCCAATACTCGCATTTACACTCCCAACGTCTCCGACTTCCTCATTAGCAGCCATGCTGTAACACAAATGTTAACAACAATCCAAAGCAATATACATCATATCGTTAGATAACAGGAGTGATATAAGCATGTTAGTATAACCACATATACAAAATATGCACCACATGCATAAACATGCTTCAAATGTAAGCACCTAGCCAAACATGCTAAGGCTACCCTTCACTCGTTCCCGGGTTCTCTAACCACTGCTCTGATACCACTAATGTAAGGACCCTAATCCTTAAGTGCGGAATAAAGGCATAATAGAGCTAAATAAATGATCAGAGTAGAGTAAACAAGTTGAGTCTATGAGCTTAAGCATTTACATGCCAAAATAAAGGACTACCAAAAGGATTAATTACATTCTAACAAATGAATGTGTCCACTATAGTTTTACGCTACTCCTAGAGTAGGCACTATACAAAAGAATCCTGTCCTTTCATCTACCAAAGATGCTCGTGAAGCTCACTGTCTCAACCCGTTCAAGCCCATCTATCATGCCAAAAAGGTACCTACAAGGACAACCCCCAAACATGAGCAATAATAATCATTCATATTCAACACAATATGAAGATAAAGCGTAAATGCATAATCAATATAAAACACTTCCTGTTTTCCCATGCATTTCAAACGCTTCCCGTTTGGTTGTCCCTGTACCATAACTCATGAGTATAATCAACAGATTATTTTTAATGGCCATAACATGTCATGATATCATATACCATCTCAACTGTACTAAATATTGGTCACCATTCCCTAGTCTGTCCATCACAGTGTATTTTAATGCCCCTCGCTTATATTCATATGGGCGGCATAGGATAACCTCGCTACAATGGACATGCGGCGCTCCCACCCCTCGCTTCACAGAGAGCGGCAAATACCCTTTCCTCACCCCATATGATAACCCCGCTCAAATGTGACATGCGGCGCTCCCACCCCTCGCTTCACATTTGGCGGAACCAATACAAAAAGCGGCAAGCATTAAAATCATCAAAGGATGACCACGACTCATGGGATGTGCATCCAATAATCATAATATGCATCTAACATCAATATGCATAAATTACCATGTATATGCATCCACAATGCAATACCTCATATGGCATAAATCAACATGTATATGCATCCACAATGCAATACCACATATATACTCGCATCCACAATGCATAAACAATGAGCATATAAAATACATGTTACCGTTGGGTGCCCGTACGTCCACTACGTACCTTTCCAAAATGTGGAATGTGGTTGGACCTCAATTCCTTGGCTGCGTTGCCACCTGGGTTGGTTCTACATATTCACAAATACCAATATTAGAACCCAATAATAGTCCAATACCAAAAATCCCACAAAAACACCCAAAAATACCATTTTTGGTGTCTCGCGATCGATCGCCATCAAGCCCCGATCGATCGCGAGAACACACTGCCTCGGGCAACAAAAATGCACAATCCGCGATCGATCGCGGAGCTAGCGCCGATCGATCGCGGCCTCGCCGATCGATCGCGCCCAGCTCGCGATCGATCGCTGAGGCTTACTGCCTCAGCCCTGTTGCTCGCGATCGATCGCGAGAAAATCGCCGATCGATCGCCGAGCTGTAGCCAAGCGGGAATCGGGCACTATTCACCCTTCTCCTTCCCAAACCCAAACAAACCCACCATACCCAACCACTCAAAACCAACAATAAACAACATTATATACCCAAGTATACAACATCTAACCAAAACACTACCAAAATCACAACACCCAACACAACCCATTTTAAACCCTTTAAAACCAAACTAAACTCAACCAAAACCTTACAAAATTAATACATGAGGTACCCATACCTCTTGGGGATCTCAAATCACCCAACAATCTTCCACAAATCAAAGTTTGCAAGGTCTCCTCTTCACCTCAAAGGTGGAGCTCGAAAATGGGAAGGGAAAGTAAGGGTTTGGGTGTTGATTTTGGTAAAGTTAAAAGTGTTGGATGGAAGAGTGGGTTGGATGATAAAAGTGAGTTTTTAATTTAAAGTGCATGCCAAAGAATCCCATGGTGTATAAAACACCCCAACATGATATTTTTCAAAGCATTTACTCAAAATGCACCAAATATCAAATAAACACATGATTCCCAATTAATTGCTAACCAATGCAAATAAATCATGCTTCCAATAATATTTACCCAACATGCACCACATGCACCCTAAAATGCAATCCCGGGTCAACCCTATCCATATGACCATGCATTTTCCATAAGGTAAATAAATCCCAAAACATAATCAATTACCACATAAATAATCATGTAAACACAATTAAAGCCAAATAGCAATTAACCATTTCGGGGATGTCACAAAAGGTCTCGTCAACTAGTGACCCAGACTCTACCACGTGTTCATCCTCAGCACTCAAACCTTATGACTAAATACGTACACTCGGACGTATTATTCATCAAACGACGCTACACGTCTACATAGAACACCATCTATATCATCGTCATCCCGTGACGGTATATGTCAACATATGACATTCAAATAACATCGACAAACATACGACGGTACATGTCAACGACATCCATAACCTCGTCGTCAATCACATTACGGTACATGTCGATGTACGACATCCATAATCTCATCGTCAAACACATGATGGTATAAAACAACGCATAGTATTCACAATAATGATAACAAAAGTAATATGACATACCTCATCGCTATCAAGATAGCGGAATACCTGTATCCATCGCCCACCAGCGGTACACAAGCAGCACCCATCGCTCGTAGGCGGAATAATCCAGTGCTACGCACATAGCAGTATAACCCATCGCTATAGATATCCGGCGGTATGAACCATCGCCATAGATGTAGCGGAATGTAACATCGCTATATGATACCTGGCGGCATGAACCATCGCCAATAGAATACCCGGCGGCATGAATCATCGCCAATAAAATACCCGGCGGCATGAACCATCGCCAATAGAATACCCGGCGGCATGAACCATCGCCAATAAAATACCCGGCGGAATGAACCATCGCCAATAAAATACCCGGCGGCATGAACCATCGCCCATAAAATAGCGGAATAATCGCGGACTCAAGACATACTCACACTCATGTAGTACTTTGTTCCCGGTCGCATCGCTACGTCATGACAGCGGCATCATCGCTTCGACGTGACAGCGGCATGTATCATCGCTTCGACACGACAGCGGCATCATCGCTTCGACATGACGGTGGTACCATCGCTTCGACGTGACAGCGGCATTTACCATCGCTTCGACACGACAGCGGCATTTACCATCGTTCCGGCATGACAGCGGAAATACCCCTCGCTTTGACATATTAGCGGCATAATATCCCTCGCAATAGTAATATGACAGCGGCATTATCCTTCGCTTCGACATATTTGCGGCAAATATTCTTCATCGCTATAATATGATAGCGGCAAGTATTCACATCGCTACGCCATGCATGCAACCGTAATGCATAATCCGTATTCCAATAATTGTTTCGGCACGACAGCGGCATCATCGCTTCGACGTGACAGCGGCATTTACCATCGCTTCGACACGACAGCGGCATCATCGCTTCGACGTGCATGCAACCGTAATGCATAATCCATGTCTCATAAGACCCTGCAACCACCATGGTTAGCAATAACATATTCCAATTATGAACACGTATCATAAATGCACATAAGCAATATAGTTGTGCCACGTAACACTAACTACCATCATGCATAAGTATGTGCTTCTCATTCCCATTATCAGTTTCCTAGGCCCTCAACAGCCCCAAAGAGCTAACCTGGCTCTGATACCACTAATGTAAGGACCCCCAAGCCCTTAAACCGTTATTAGTGTATTAATACATACCATTAGTGCATGTAATCATACTATAACGGGGAAAAGCCATGTGCAAGTGCAACACCATATGCTATCCAGAAAATTTCTTGCATTCTATCCGCATAATATTCAAATTCCCCAACCAAATTATTTATATAACATGCACCATTATAATACACTAACATGCTCTCAGTTCATTTGGCAATTCCATATTGCATGCAAACCATGAATGACCGGAGAAAAGCCGTAGCCCATTTATACATGCCATATACACGTAAAATGTGCTCACATTAGAGTACCACAATGAATAAGCGTGTATCCAATGTATAAAAGCACTCTACCAAATACCGTTACTGGCACTTCAATCCTGAAAGCACCTCCCAAGCACAACTCGATCTCAACTCTGGATCTATGCACTTATTCAACCAGCTCCGGTACCTCGATCCGGGAAGTACCTCTAATCGACAGTCCGAGCTCAACTCCAAGCTGCTGCTACACCTGTATCACCTGTCCCAACAGAGACAGCCCCCACACGGGGTGAGCATACCAATACCGCCAATCCAATAATCATAACATTGCAATTCAAATACAGAATGTAAATGCCATAATTTAAATGATACTCCCTGGATAGTAACACCCTCATCCGAAATCCCCTGTATTGTCCCTGTTCTCAAAATAACCAAACTCATCAAATTCCCAAAGCCAGTTAATCGTCACATAGATTAACTAATACCGTTCTATTATGCCAGTTCCATAATCAATATGGTAAAAATCATTATATAAAAGATCGTAGATCTCACATATATCTAACCAATGATTCCATGTTCCTATTTCATTGCTCGCTCCACAATAGCGGCATACTAAACCCCGCGCACGCTCAACAATAGCGGCGTCATAACCGATTGTCGTTCAACGGCGACAGCATCCCAATGTATAACCATTTGACGCAAATACCATTTACCATGCATATTGTTATCCATTTATAGTAAATATCATGCACCATGCATTTCAATACCTATCCGATGCAATTACCACATGCCACATATTTCAATGTCCATATAATGCGATTACCACACACCATGTGTTCCAATACCCATTTAATACAATTATTATACACCATGCATTTTACAGTTGCAACACTATAATAGGCTATGCTCGTACGTCATACGTACCTTAAGTCTCCGTAGTCCAAGCCAAACCTTGCTTGAGTTCCATGCCTTGAGAAATATGTGCTAAAACACATAAACAACTCACAATCAAGTATAAGCATGCGATCACGTGCCCACGCACGTTTGCAACCTCAAAACCCATCGTCAATCCATGACGATTACCAAAATAGAAACCTCCCGGCTAAGCATGCATAATACCCAAAATATACCATTTAACAAGTTTAAAAGATAGCCAAAAACTCAACCAAGAGTTCCGTTTAATTAAACTTTGGCTCCAACCAATCCATTTTAAAAGTATAACATTCCCATTGGAATGTAGACATTGCCCCAGAAACGGACCCTTTAAACCTTGGTTCCAAAATCCCGACATTTTCCAAAAATTTCAAAAAAACCAAATTCCTTCGGGTGGCGATCGATCCCCACCTTTATCGCGATCGATCGCCACACTCGAGTGGCCAACCAGTGCCCTCTCGCGATCGATCGCCAATCCTCGCGATCGATCGCCAACCCGCTCACGATCGATCGCCGAGACCTCGCGATCGATCGCCAGCACTGTTCATCGCCTTCAAAAATTGGACTGCTCGTCGCGATCGATCGCTACCCCTCGGCGATCGATCGCCACCTGCGATTTTCTGAAAAATTCGAGCTTCCATGGTGTTTTTGACACCCAAACTCAAAACCAACACCACATACACCACCAACACCACAAATACAACATTTAAACTCCATAAAAACACTAAAATCAACATTTTAGATTTTAACCCAAAACCCCCAAACACAAATCCAACCCAAAAGCTCAACCATAACACACCATATCACTATCAAATCGAAGACAATGACGAGGGGAAGAAACTTACCAACTTATCTTCAAGAAATCCGGCTCCTAGGACGAGCCTCCATCGATTTTGCCCATCAAAGGGAAAGGGGAAGGGTTTGGGGAGAGAGAGTGGCGTGAGGGAGAGGAGAGGAATGGATTCCGAATGACGGAATCCCGAGTCCAACTGGTATATATAGCAAAAATGCCCCAAAATACCAATACCTCCACAAATACATCATGATTCATTAAAAATCATCTGTTTTCAAAAACTCTCTCTCCAACATCAAATCCCCATACAGGCCCCAACATAAGGCACCCCGCACTCCAAGTCCCACTAAAGACCCAACTCAAAGGTTTTCCACCAAAATGAGAATACAATCTCAACTTTTGGATCCAACGGTTCCAACTGCCCGATTTAACAACCTCGAGAGACCCAAAACCGTAATTAATTCCTAATTGCCACAAATAACAATCCATCAAGGATTAATACCACACTGGGATTAACACCATTAATCCCCGGACATCACAGTAGCACAGGTGGCCAGGACCCCAGAGAGGGAACGTCGGGTGGAAGCCACACGTGATAGTTATTACTGTTTATCCTAGTAGTTAATGTTTTTCTATAGCACGGGTGTCCTTGGGATGGATGAGTTTTGTTGGGATATTCCCTAAGACAACTCATTAGATGATTGATTTTGGCATACAATGTAATATAATTTTATTAAAGGTAATTCATTATTATATATTGTTAGGATCGGTCCGGAGTGTTTAGAGGGGGGGGGGGGTGAATGAACACTCCTTATAAAATTTATCCCTTGTGAATTCTTTCGGATTAGTGAAAGAAATCTGTTTCTTAATTAGCTCTTTGAACAGAACTGACCACTAAAAAGGTAAGTGCGGAAACGGTCTGCTCTTGTAAAAGTAAGAACGGCTCGATGGCTAAGTGCAGAAGGATAAAACACAGGATATGTTTCTGGAAGTTCGAAGGTGGTGTAATCCTTCTACGTCTCCCCTTCTTCCAATTAAGGAAGGTTTATACTAGAAGACTTTGATTTATACAATCCTGTTGTACAAACCCGATTCAGGCTGGATTTACCTCACTACCAGTCTGAAACTCCTAGTCACTCAACCTGCTCAGACACACTCTATCTGACAGTTACAATAAGTTGCTCACTTCTATTTTTCAATACACAATGCGCACAGTGATCCTACAATGATCAAATGTTACAAAGTAATCGTGCTTAAATAAATAACTTCAGCTCGAGAGCTTCTGAACTTTGTAAGCGTGTGCAGTTGCTTTCTTGTGTGTTTTTCAATTGATCAGCGTAAGTTCGAATCAAGAGTCACTATGTCTTCCTTTTGTTGCATCCTTTTATAGTTGAGGGTAGCAACGGCATTGTTTCCCTTAATGTGCAACTTTTGACTCTTTTAAAACTCTGAGAAAGCTACAGTCTTCTTCTTCAGGACACTTGCCGTTCTGGTGTATGCTTTCGGCGACTGTCAGGTAAGCTCTTCTTTGTCTTCTTACCTTTAATGGCAATCTTCAATTTTTGATCCTTTGTAGCATTAATTACAGCATTAAATGCTATAATAAATAACCGTTAATGGTTCGGACTGAGAATCCATCCTTTATGTATCTTTGACTGCTCTGATCTGATAAAGGTTGAGATCGATCTGAAGTATCGATCTAGTCAGTCTGGAATCCATCGATCCGGTCTGATATGTGATATTCTTTATCAGCTTGCTCTGTTTGTCCGATCGATCTGGTCAATCTGATTTCTATCGATCCGGTCTGAAATGTTCTGACATCTTGCTCTATTTTGTCCGATCGATCTGGTCAATCTGATTTCTATCGATCCGGTCTGAAATGTTTTGTCATCTTTAAAATCTCATCGATAAGGTCCGGAACTAACAAATTCCCCCTTTTTGATGATGACAAAACCTAGCTTCTAAGTCTTTTTAACCAGTCTTGATAAGAGCTCTGAAGCGAATGCTTTCGGATCGATTACTTCTTTGTTCAAAATAAATGAACATTATTAAGTTGGATCGATTAAATCTTTATTATTAAGCCTTATGATGAGGTTCAAAATAAATGAACACAGACTTAATCAAACGAGGATTTTATTGATCACCAAGAAAATCCTAAAATACACAGTCTGAAAATATTATTTTCTAGAAGGCGGCCTGAAGTCTGTCTTCTTTTCCCCCTTTTTGTCAGCAGCAATCTCTTGAAGAAAGTCGACGACTTGTGCTAGCTGCGCGCTGATAGCGTCAAGACGAACGTCTTGAGCGCGGAGGGAATTGGCAACAGATGCTCTGACTTCAGTGGCTAGCTCGATCTGCTCTTTTCTCAGACTGTTCTTGTAAGAGGCCTGTTGAGAAAACAGATCGTTTATGCCGCGCTGAAGGCTTCCGATACTGGCATTCATCTTCTCTTTGAAAGAAGCAAAGTCCAAGGCTGTGACCCTCTGACCTTGATGAACTTCTAGAATGCGTTGAGTCAAGGACAGACAGGTATCAGAGAAGTGCTGGATAGTCCGTGCCAGGGATGGAGGTGCATCAGATAGCTTGCTGGGAGAGTGATCTGATGATGACATGGCATGGTCATCTTCTTCAGCAATCGGCACGATGGAAGAAATGGCAGCTTGATGACTTTCGGATCGGATCAGAGTGACCAGATCCGAAGAAAAACCTTGAATGAAAGCCAAATCTTCATCTGATGGTCCCGGAGGAGAGTGGGGACTGGGAGGTTCCTCAACTTGGAGAGCTGCAACCACTGAAGATACCACGAAATCTGGATCGATGAGGTCTGGTGCTTCAGCTGGACTGGGTTGTGCACGGGAGGCTGATGACTTCAATGGAATAGATGTTGTCGGAGAGTCCAATAGAACATTCATTGGTTCATCATCTATTGCAGACGGAGCATTAGGCAATGGCTGCTCCGCGGTCTGGTCTGGGACGTGCTCTGCAGGCTGATCCTCTGTCTGTTTTGCTGCATCAGAGGGAATAACCTCGATAAATGGTTCTGCCAGAGTCTTGCTTGCAGAAGGATGATCCGGGCTTGTGGCTGGAGTGGAGGTACCTAGCCTCTGTCGTTGAAAACGGACAGCTAAGGATAGAGCATGAACATCCATCTCGAGTTGAGCAATCACAGCCCCATCATCTCTGGCAGTTGGAGCAAGCGGATCGAAGTTGTTCTTTTTGGCAACTAGAAGCAGATTGGCCAGTCTGAATCTGTGTTTTGCCGTAAATAAATCTCTGCGCTGCACGGTAAGTCGAACATCATCAGTCTCTGTTCCTTTCAGAGCTTCCTCTTCCATCTTCTTCAATCTGTGCAACTTACCGTAGAACAGCTCAATGTGGTTGATAGTCCGGTACTGGACATATTCATCAAAAACCACAATGAGTTCCTTGAGTCTCTCATCAACATCCTCCATAGCGATGTCGATGGCAGTCTGCGCGGCAGATTTGGGTTTAGAAGAGAGGGGTTCGGTGAGAATGGCTTTTCCTTGCCGGTGGAGGAAGGGGACTTAATCCCTGATTGGGTATAGTCTCCCAACTCAGTGATAACTATCCCTTTGACCACGGGATTGGCAGAGGGAATGCTAAGGGTGACTTTGGGTGCAGGGGTTGAAGCTTGTGAAAGCTGGGTGGAAGGTTGAGGGGCAGGGGTTGCTTTAGGGGGTGGCAGTATGGGTGGAGGTAGAGATTTGGCTGGTTTGGTAATCTGGGTTCGGGGCTTTTTGGGAAGTGGCTTGGTTGGTGATGAGTGAGCAGACTGGGTTGCTTCCGAGTCAGTCTGAATGGTCAGCTTCCGCTTGACCCGAGGTTTGCGCACAGCAACTTGTTCCTCGTCCTGCTCAACCTTGACTGCAGCCAGAGTAGCAGGAGTAGGCGGAACACTCTTGGACTTCAGCAGTGCAAGCCCTTTGGAGTTAAGGATCTTAAGGGGGCGGAGAGCAGACGGCTTGCTCAGCTCGAGACCTAAGGACTCCAAGAGCTTGCTGAGAGGAACAGCAAAGCATACGGCGTGCTTGGATGCAATCATCGTTTCCAGCAGTACTCCAAACAAAATCATGGACCAGTTTATCTTCTGGCCGGATACAATAGCCGCCATAGCCCTGAACTTTTCGGCGGTTACAGCATCGAAACTTCCTGCTTTACCCAAAAGTGGCTTGCCTACCACTTCGCACAGCACCTGGAAATGGAAGAGCATTTCCTTCTTCTTAAAGGAGGGTTGCAATCGGTGGCCAGAAATAGAAATCTTCCCCTGAAGATCTAAGAGTGACGCTTGAGGAGTCTGTCCGAACTCTGTCAGTCCGGAACTGGGGAGGCCAAAGGTCTTGGCCATCGTAATTGGTGAGATCTCGAAAGATTTACCCTTGACAGTAGTAGAAATGGATGTCTTCCGGGAGACGGCGTTGGCGAACAGCTCGCAGATTTCTGATTCATAAACAACTGTTCTGCACTCCAAAAAGTTCCTTAAACCAGATGATTCCAGGGCTCTAAAAATGGACACCATCGCAGCATCTTCTGCCCTGTAAATGTCATCAAACTCAACGGAGAGTGAGTTATGAGTGATGGTAGCCATTTGAAAAGAGTTTAAAGAAAGTGCGAAGAGTAAGAGAATGAGAGAGTAAGAAGGTAGAAAGCGGTAAATTGTAAAAAGTGAACAAGTATGAAATGTTCAGCCCGCTAAATAGGAGAGAGAAGACACGTGTCTTTATCTCCAAGACTGAGAATTAAATAATTCAAAATAAACGGTCAGGATAAAGAAAGATAAGGCGGTTAAAGTACAACTAGTTAAAATGGTCAATCAGTCCGAGCTGTTGTTATTGTCCAGACAGATCATAGGATAAAATCAGACTGACAAGGATCGGTCTGAAAGTTCGGACCGGTCTGTGTCTTTCTGAACATTGTATTATCGATCTGTGGTGACAAAAATCTTCAAGTGCGAAAAGAATAAAAACATCTAAACTAATTAAGATAAGTCAATTAAACCAAGAATTTGACGGAAATAATTAAACTTAGCCTCAGGAAGCGGTTTAGTGAAGATGTCTGCTGTTTGCTGTTCTGTTGAAATGTGCTCGATCCGAATTTCCTTTTTGCCAACATGATCTCGAATAAAATGATGTCGTATATCAATATGCTTTGTTCGAGAGTGCAGAACTGGATTATACGTTATAGCAATTGCACTTGTGTTGTCGCAAAATATCGGAGAGTCAACAGCTTGGATGCCATAGTCTTTGAGCTGGTGTTGAATCCAGAGCATTTGAGCACAACAGCTTCCAGCGGCTAGGTATTCTGCTTCAGCTGTGGATGTGGCAATCGATGTCTGCTTCTTACTGAACAAAGAGATCAATCTTTCACCTAGAAATTGACATGTTCCACTGGTGCTTTTACGGTCGATCTTACACCCAGCGTAGTCTGCGTCTGAATACCCGATCAAGCTGAAGTTTGAATCTTTGGAGTACCAAAGACCAACGTTCTGAGATCCTTTTAAATATTTCAGAATACGCTTGGCAGCAATAAAATGTGATTGCTTTGGTTCTGACTGAAATCTGGCGCACATACAGACTGAAAACATAATATCGGGCCGGCTCGCTGTAAGATACAATAGCGATCCGATTAGTCCTCTATACATGGTTACTTCAACTGCCGTTCCCCCTTCATCTTTGTCTAACTTGATTGTTGGACTCATTGGAGTTGATGCAGTTGAGCATGTTTCCATTCCAAATCTCTTGAGGAGCTCTTTGGTATACTTGGTCTGATTGATGAAAATGCCATTGTTGAGCTGTTTTACTTGTAGACCCAGAAAGAATGACAATTCTCCCATCATGCTCATCTCGAACTGTCCCTGCATTAACTTAGAAAATTTCTCGCACAATTTGGGGTTAGTTGACCCAAAGATTATGTCATCAACATAAATCTGAACTAATAGGGTATGTTCCCCCTTAATGAACTTAAATAGAGTTTTATCTACTGAGCCGATCTGGAAATCATGGTTCAACAGAAATTGAGATAGAGTGTCATACCAGGCTCTTGGAGCTTGTTTCAGACCATACACTGCTTTATTCAGTAGATATACATGATTGGGATACAAATGGTTCTGAAATCCAGGTGGTTGCTCAATGTAGACTTCTTCCTGAAGCTTTCCATTAAGAAAGGCGCTCTTGACGTCCATCTGATATACTTTGAAGTCTTTAAAGGCAGCATAAGCAAGAAAGATACGGATAGCTTCAAGTCTGGCGACTGGTGCAAATGATTCATCGAAGTCGATTCCTTCTTCTTGTCTGAATCCCTGTGCCACCAGTCTGGCTTTGTTTCTAACCACAGTTCCATCTGCGTCTAGCTTATTTCTGAAAACCCATCTGGTTCCAATAACAGGCAGATCGCTTGGTCTGGGGGTTAGACTCCAAACTTGATTTTGTTCGAATTGATTAAGCTCTTCTTGCATTGCTTTAATCCAGTTGAAGTCAGTCAGAGCTTCATCGATCTTCTTGGGTTCCAGAGTTGAGATGAAGGCAGCATGAGTGAACTCATCCATCATCTGTCCTCTGGTTCTGATCGGTGCAGAAGGACTACCAATCACTAGATTAGGTGGATGCTTCTTAGTCCATCGATAGCTTGACTTTGGATTGTCTGGTCCGGTCGGATGAACAGTAACAGCATGATCAGCATCTGCTTTAATATTTGAGTCAGGAGCATCCGGATCAGCTCGATCTGAATTTTCTTCAAAGCCTTGATCCGGTCTGTCTGGTACTTCTGGTTCTGGTGGATTGTCTCTTGACCTGTTAGCTACAATCTCATCATCACTGTTAGCTTCGAGATGGATATTTTCCATCTGATTTTGAATTGATTCTTTGTTGCCCTCAACACATAAAGTTTCATCAAAGACTACATGAACAGATTCTTCTACAGTTAAAGTTCGATTATTAAAAACTCGATAAGCTTTGCTAATTGATGAATATCCTAAGAATATACTATTATCTGACTTAGCTTCAAATGCTGTAAGATGACTCTTACCATTGTTGTGAACGAAGCATTTACAGCCAAATACATGAAAGTGAGAAACAGATGGTCTGTTACCAATCCATATTTCATATGGAGTGAGATTCAGCTTCTTGTTAATCATAGATCGGTTTTGAGTGTAGCAAGCAGTATTTACAGCTTCTGCCCAGAACTTTTGAGAGATTCCAGAATCAGCAAGCATTGTTCTTGCTGCTTCCTTGAGCGTTCTGTTTCTTCGTTCTGCAACTCCATTCTGTTGAGGAGTTCGAGCAGCTGAAAACTCATGCTTGATTCCATGATCTTCTAGAAAGGATTCAAGATTCTGATTTGAAAACTCAGTGCCTTTGTCACTTCGAATCCTGTCTATGCTGGATGATTTCTCGTTCTGAGTGCGTTTCAGCAGCTTGATCAACTTCGGACCGGTCTGATCTTTACTGCTTAAGAATATAGTCCATGTAAAGCGTGAGTAATCATCAATAACAACAAGAGTATACCGCATTCCCCCTAAACTTGTTATTGGTATAGGACCAAACAAGTCCATATGCAGTAATTCTAAACAGCGGGAGGAGGATTTGGCATTCTTGTTTTTGAAGGATGATCTGATCTGTTTGCCCATTTGGCAAGCTTCGCAGATCTTATCCTTAGCAAAATCGATCTTGGGCAGACCGATAACTAAATCATGTTTACACAGGCTAGCAATGGTCTTAAAGTTGATATGATTCAAGCGCTTACGCCACAGCCAATGTTTATTATCATTGTTAGCGATGAAGCAAGTAGGATTATCAGGTTGAGCATGATTCCAGTTAATCTTATAAGTGTTTCCATTTCTGATTCCTACGAGCATGGTTATACCGTCTGATGATTTAACAGTGCAAGTGTGTTTATGAAATTCTACATCATAACCATTATCACAGAGTTGACTTATACTAATCAGATTATAACACAGATTTTCAACTAACAGCACATCATTGATAATAATGTTACCATGGACAATCTTACCCTTGCCCACGGTCTTACCCTTTGAGTTATCCCCGAAAATGATTTTGGGTCCAATACATTCTGTCACTTCAGACAGCAGCTCGATGTTTCCAGTCATGTGACGGGAACACCCACTGTCCAAATACCAGTCTGATGCGAGTTTCTTCGGTACCTGTCATCAAATTTAATTATTGTTGGTACCCAATCCTATTTGGGTCCAGAACGGATTAGCCCTTTGGGAACCCACACCTGTATCAGCTTCAATGGCTTGTGTGTGTAGGGTGTGCTGTGTGCTGGTCTGTTTTGATGCTGTGTGTGATAATGTGTGCGCTGTGAAAACCTTTGATTCTCATAAGGTAGTCTATATCTTCGTTGAATCGGTTTTGAGTTATAGTAATTGTATTGTCTTCCTTGCCTTCGATCTTGCACCTTTGGATTTGGTCTGATAGACGCAAATCTTGCTGGTGCCTTTTCTTTGGCTTGGTCAACATAACCAATTCCTTTTCTCAGATTTTGATTCTCGTAAGAGACTCCTGTTTGAATCTTAGGTGCTTCAGTTTCATATACTGTGCTGGATTTAATAAATGTCATTTGTTTGACTTGATTCTTTACCAGCAACAACTCAGATTCATCTTTGGTGCATTCTTTGGTGTCAAAGCCTATGCCGGTGAAATCACCGACGTTTCTTTGAACCTCTTGTAATTCTTCCAAGGATGTTCTGGATTTTGTCCATGTTTTGAATATATGTGAGAGCTTAGCATTTTGTGTGCTAATTCTCTTATTTTCTTCATGGAGCTGATCATAAGAGATTTTCAGCTTATTCAGCTCGATCTGGAGATTTTTGCACTCACCCTGCTCAGAGCAGCTTGGTTTGTTGTGCTCATCCATTTGAGTACTGATTTTGGCTTTATTCTTCTCAAATGATTCAGCTAAGATCCTATAATCATTAGCCATGTCTTGCAGTGCGGACATGAGCTCTTCTCGTGTAAATTCATTTGAGTCAAGATCATATACCTCGTCTGTCTGACTCATTTCTTCGTCTGCCATAAGACATTGAATATCTTCTTCGCTTTCGCTGGAAGAATATTCAGAGCTTTCCGAGTCTGAGCCTGTCTGAGCCCATTTGCTGTTTCCTTCTTCAGCTACTAGGACTTTTTGGGATTTTCCATGATTCTTGCGGTCTTTGTAGTGCTTCTTCTTTCTATCATCACGATGCTTCTCTTTCCGTTCTTCTTTCTTCGGTCTGGTGCAATCTGCAATGAAGTGTCCGGTCTTACCACAATTGTAGCAAGCCTGATCGTTAACAGTATCATCTTTTCTTGATTTATAATGATGAGAGGGTTTGAAGTTCCTCTTATTTTTAGACATAAATTTACCGAATTTCTTGATAAATAATGACATAGCATCGTTACTCATCTGTTCAGCAGATCGGTCTGATGTTGAAGCGATCTGGTCTGGAGTGGCTGCCAGGGCCTTGTTTGGTTGAGAGATGAATGGCTCTGCTTCACCTCTGCTTATCAGTTCAAACTCATAGGCCTTAAGATCTGCAAACAGATCATGAAGTTCAACCTTGTTAAGGTCTTTTGATTCCCTCATGGCAATGGTCTTACATCCCATTCCTTTGGCAGAGCTCTCATTACTTTCAGAGCGATCTCTCTGTTAGAATATTCCTTCCCCAGACCATTCAGTTCATTTATGATGCCGGTGACTCTTTCATCAAACTCATTTAGAGTTTCTCCACTTTTCATCTTTATGCTCTCAAATCTTTGAAGAGCAACAGTTAACTTGTTTTCTTTGGTCTGGTCGTTGCCTTCACATAGCTGTGCTATCTTCTCCCAAATTTCTTTGGCAGTAGAGCACATTTTGATTTTGCTGAACATGTTCTTGTCCAAAGTCTTGAACAAGATGTCTTTGGCCACATTATCGAGATTTGCTTTCTTTCTTTCCTCATTCGTCCAGAGGGATCTGTCTTTTTCCACCATTTGTGGTTCTCCACCAGAGATGGCTACTGCTGTATTGATTTTTAAAATCTTCATTGGTCCATCAGTGATGACGAACCACATATCGTCATCCTGAGCTGCCAGATGAGCTTGCATTCTGATTCTCCAGTCATCATAGTCTTCTTTTGAGAACATGGGGATTTTGTTGAATGATGCCATCAGCTTAGTAGTCTTCGTGCTGATTAAGATGACCTTGCTCTGATACCACTTGTTAGGATCGGTCCGGAGTGTTTAGAGGGGGGGGGGGGGGTGAATGAACACTCCTTATAAAATTTATCCCTTGTGAATTCTTTCGGATTAGTGAAAGAAATCTGTTTCTTAATTAGCTCTTTGAACAGAACAGACCACTAAAAAGGTAAGTGCGGAAATGGTCTGCTCTTGTAAAAGTAAGAACGGCTCGATGGCTAAGTGCAGAAGGATAAAACACAGGATATGTTTCTGGAAGTTCGAAGGTGGTGTAATCCTTCTACGTCTCCCCTTCTTCCAATTAAGGAAGGTTTATACTAGAAGACTTTGATTTATACAATCCTGTTGTACAAACCCGATTCAGGCTGGATTTACCTCACTACCAGTCTGAAACTCCTAGTCACTCAACCTGCTCAGACACACTCTGTCTGACAGTTACAATAAGTTGCTCACTTCTATTTTTCAATACACAATGCGCACAGTGATCCTACAATGATCAAATGTTACAAAGTAATCGTGCTTAAATAAATAACTTCAGCTCGAGAGCTTCTGAACTTTGTAAGCATGTGCAGTTGCTTTCTTGTGTGTTTTTCAATTGATCAGCGTGAGTTCGAATCAAGAGTCACTATGTCTTCCTTTTGTTGCATCCTTTTATAGTTGAGGGTAGCAACGGCATTGTTTCCCTTAATGTGCAACTTTTGACTCTTTTAAAACTCTGAGAAAGCTACAGTCTTCTTCTTCAGGACACTTGCCGTTCTGGTGTATGCTTTCGGCGACTGTCAGGTAAGCTCTTCTTTGTCTTCTTACCTTTAATGGCAATCTTCAATTTTTGATCCTTTGTAGCATTAATTACAGCATTAAATGCTATAATAAATAACCGTTAATGGTTCGGACTGAGAATCCATCCTTTATGTATCTTTGACTGCTCTGATCTGATAAAGGTTGAGATCGATCTGAAGTATCGATCTAGTCAGTCTGGAATCCATCGATCCGGTCTGATATGTGATATTCTTTATCAGCTTGCTCTGTTTGTCCGATCGATCTGGTCAATCTGATTTCTATCGATCCGGTCTGAAATGTTCTGACATCTTGCTCTGTTTTGTCCGATCGATCTGGTCAATCTGATTTCTATCGATCCGGTCTGAAATGTTTTGTCATCTTTAAAATCTCATCGATAAGGTCCGGAACTAACATATATTATTCAAATGTCTGTGTAATATGAATATATATATATATATGTTAATGTCCTTAGAATAATATTGTATTATTCTTAAAGATTGTCCTTAGTCAAGTATTATCATGAATTAGGATAATGATAATGCATTGAGACTAGTATGCATTGATTGATGAATTGTTCATGGATATGAGATATCAAATCAACACAAGGGTACATGTTAGAGAACAATGTACTGGACAGACCCACCATGAGAATGCTTCATGGATAGTTATATGAATATCATAAGCAATTCTCATAGTGATAATAATGTATGTAATCCTTACGACTTGAGATCACCAGAGATCCCAACATAAGGAGTCGTGTATTTTGATATTGTCAAACGTTACCTGTAACAGGGTAAACTATAAAGACAATCATTGGATACACCACGAATTATGTAGAGGGATGTTGAGTGATCAAGATAGGATTTGTCCCTCCTATATAATAGGAGAAGTGTTTGGGCCCTTGATCAAGTAAGACTATAATGTATGGCCATGCTCGAATGAGTCGATATGTGATATCGAGCTTATTCATTTATTCTAGTCCACTTGGGGATCAAGAAATAAAAGATTGAACTATACGAGTATGACTATTCCATGACTCGTGTTTAATCTAAACACATAGGACAAAGGGATTAAGTTACATGTTTAATATTATCACAGGCCATAGGTTATTGATAGGGTTGAATATTAAGCGTTTTTATGCTATGATATGTATATGTTTTCGTGTTGATTCTTGGATTATTTTACGGTTTATGGTATATATTTCTCTATTTCAGGAATCAACGTTGAAATGTAGGGAAAGGTGAAGAAATCAAGCTACAATGATGAAAGAATGAATAAAGTTGAAGAAAAGAGGAAAAAACCAGAATCCAAGACACATGTTGCTCCTTAATCCTCAAATTACTATATGTTCGAGCCAAGTTTTGGAACGGTAGTCCATATAAAAGTTGTAGAACTTTCTCTTATCTTCGCGTGGACAGCTGATTCATCAAATTCGGAGTTTGTATGAGAAAGTTACGGCCAAAATACGAAACTCGCCAGAAGCTGAAAAAGGCGAAGAAAACTTTCTGGTCTTGCCGATCGATCGAGCAAGGATTTCCCATCGATCGAGCAAGGCTGAAAAAGCTACGAAATTCTTACTGTGAGGCTCGATCGATCGGCTGCTTTGTCCGGATCGATCGGTGGAAGGAATTTTCAGAAAAATAACTTCCTTATAGAGTTTGTGTCCAACAAGGAAGTCCTTGATTCCCTTCCCCTATATATTATACACGAAAATTACAACCCAAATAAGATTTTGAACCCTAGGAATAGCCTTCACACCTCCATACTCCATATCACATTCATCCATCATCACCTATTCATCCTAGGAATTGGAACAACCCAACAAGGCAATTAAAGAGTCGATCGAGAAGGAAGCAAGAGAAGGAGCGAGGATCTACAACCGGAGTCGACGCTGGGAGTTTATTCTTACTTTTAAACTTTAGTTTTGTTTTGTTTTGATTATATCATGCTTGGATTGTTGCAAGACATGTTTGAGTATTGGTATTTATTTATGAGTATGAACTAAGTTTATTTATCGAGGCTAGGCGAATCCTTTGTTATGAACCTTCGATTTGATGATTTGATGACTGAATTCTTATAGTTCTTTGCGTATGTTTTATGTTCTTCATGCTTTTAGAGGATTGATCACCTTTGAATGATGTTAGTAACGTAATTGAGATCGAGAGATGATTTTATGATACTGAATTAATAACTCATACCATGGATTACAGACCGAGATCGAGAGATGACGTCAAATACATGCGTGATAGCCATAGATATCTAGTAATTGAAAGCTAGGAGTTTTCATGGATCTTATGCAACATTGAATTGTTAAATAAGTGAACGAGAGTTACTTACTGCAATTCGGTGTTAGGTTTAATATAGCTCGAGAGAGTATATTAGATAAATTGGGAGAACTCGTCACCTTAGAAATATTTGAATATTCAATCGAGAATTGTAGGAAATTGCATTGATGAGCCAAAGTCTCGATAATCTTCTCTAGTGGATTTTTCTCGTTTACTTTTATTGACTTGGTTGGATTAGTAGTTTATATTAATTATTTAGTCGTTAATTATAAATTAATTATCGTAGGTTAAATATAGTTAAAAGACATCTTATTTGGTACTTGTTTGTTGTGGGTTCAACAATCCGTATTCTTCCTATCTATACTAAAACTGCACTTGCGGTCTAAAATCGCTAGATTGGAATTAATTGTTTAAAATAAAAGCGATCAGTTATGTTGAGTCAATGACATTCTTGTAACTTGGGTAGCCTTGATGTGTTGCTAGATATCGCTCATTGCTTGTAACATAAAATTAGATTTATGTCACTGCCAACGTTACAAGATCCTAACGGGTCACACAAAAGATTAAATCGATAAAGGGAAGTTAAAATTCATTTGATGAATTAATTTGATTATGAAGAGTCTTAATCATAAAATATATATATAAATATATATATATTATATCGAGAAAATTATATATATAAAGATATATATAAAATAGGGCTTGATATAGACAAAAGAGTTTTGGGCTGAAGGGTTTTAAAAAGGCCTGAGAATTAAAAGTGTCTCCTTCAGTATATATATATATATACATATTTGTTCTGGCCGAAGGATAGAAGTTAATATTGATTAACTAAAACCTTGGAGATTATCGAAAAAGAGCAGCCGCCATCTATCTTGGTGGTGCATCTCTTCTGGTTGAAGATCAAGTCTAGCAACTTGTTCTTCAACATTCCTTTTTCCGATTTGATCGTGGATACCGTAGAGGCAAAATTAGAAAAGTTTTACTCCTGACTCGAGAACGTGTTGGACGTATTGCTCGGAGGATACACTGCATCAAACACGCTTCAAATGTATAATTCTTTTCACCCCGATATGATTAAATCCGTATAGGTCGCTGGTTGGAATCCAAATTTTATTTTATTCCGCTGCGTATTTGCATGTTGGATTCCTTACAAGTTTATGTATTTTTAGTTTGTTTCAGTTCAGTATGAACATGTTTATGAGATTTTGATATCTGGTGTGTACTTGATGGTTTTGTGGTATTATATTTGATATTTTCAGTATGAATATATTGATATATGTATAATGGTGGTATGTTCTTACGATGAAGTCATGCCAAAAATTTTAAGTTCAAATATTGATAATTTAAAATTAGTTTTCCGATGTTTACAATATAATTTTATATTGTCATTGTGTGATCATTGATCAAATGATTATGATTGAGGCTCGTAAGTTATCCTAGGCGATGTAATCTCCTGTAACATCAAAAATGTTTTTTTTAGAACAAAAATGTAAAAGTAATTTATGGGTCAATTTAGAACTTGAAAACAGGCTCCCCATCCGTCTAGAGCCTGCAACTTCTTGTTCACCAGTTTGTGCATTTCTATTTGTCCCTTTCAAGAATAATATTATCGAACAAACATATCAAAGAAAACGTTGTTGAAGACACAACGCCGTAACACTCATCTAACATCGCTTTTTATGTCAATATCATAGCCGTAAAAATCAATCCTATGCATATCACATATAGAAGAGATTAATCAAGTCCATCTGATATCATCATTGAGTTCATAAACTACAAATTGTGAAGTGATAATATAGAATTTCCTGATTCACAAAACGCCACCGAATTTCGGTACGAGTTCTAAATGCTCATGTACTAGATAGAATCAATATAACCTCGTCTTTCACCGATTTAACCATAACCTAATCACAGTGAGACTTTGAGATCTACTTTTCTTCGGCAGCAGCTGCAAGGGGTTGGAAGGCTTTAAGAGGATTCAAGATAACACCATCTATAAGCCCATAATCTTTGGCCTCTTTAGCACTCATGAAAAAGTCACGATCAGTGTCTTGGTTGATCTTTTCCAGGCTTTGACCAGTGTGATAGGACAAGTAACCATTCAAATTTGCTTTGTGATGCAACATTTCATTAGCCTGAACACGTGGATATGGTTCACATAAACAATGAGAAGACCCGAGTTTTTCTCTTACTAGAAGAGATAGTTACCGCCTAATAAATTACAAACAAGAAATAACCTGAATATCGATGTCAGTCTGCCCACCCTGTGCGCCACCTAGAGGCTGATGGATCATTATCCTTGAGTTGGGAAGGCTGTATCTTTTTCCTTCAGTGACCATCCAGAAGAAAATAACATTGTACAATTTGAGAGACCAAGATACAAATGTTGAAACTTTACATTAAACAAAATGAGTCAATCATATACCTTTAGTACCACCACTTAACAGGAAAGCTCCCATACTGCACAAGGATAATAAGAGCCTTAAATACACTATCTTATGTCATAAGTGATGCAAAGAAAAGAACCAGATGACCAGACGCCAGGCACAAAATCCAACAGAGAGTTGAAAGCCATGGATTATGAATCAGCAAAATATAGTAGAGGACAGTATCCAATACTCTGAAAATTGATACCTAACAAAAAATTTTGGCCACATTGTCTAGCACATCGTTTTATGATTGAACAGGATAACGTTTAGTCTAATAAATTCAGCTGCTTGTAGCCAAAGATCTAATTCATCGAATAACATAAAACGAACTTGCAGCAGCTTGATAAGGCTTATACATCCATCGAGTTCTGGAAACAGACCATCCACCGATAAAGAAAAATACAATCTAATTTGTGCTGACATAATGACATAAACTGCAGCAAAACAAATAAACTGCAGGTAGACATCCAAAAGCAGTGCCAATAAATCTTTACCTAGCTGCTAGTCCAACGCATACGGTCGAAACATCAGGCCTTATATGCCTCATAGTATCAAATATAGCCATGCCTAAGATTAAGAGGAAGGAAATCAGATACATAAAAATCAAAACCATAGGCAAAGGAAACAAAGAATCAGATATATTACCAGCGGTAACTGATCCACCTGGAGAGTTTACATACATGACTATATCCTGTCCAGTTACACAAAATATTTAGCATTAAACTATTCACCAATTAATGCGTCCTAAGAAAAAATTCAACAGAAACCAAAGGCCTTCTAGCGAACTTTCATTTGTCCATGAGAAAACAACCCACGTCTTCAAGGAGACACGAACTTGTTATAAAGATGATTCATAGTAATTGCATACTTACAGACGCTACACTGTCTAGTACCACACTAAGGAAATAAGAAATATAGGATTCAGAAATGAAAAGTTACGTGGAAATAGGAACAAAATACCTTAGTAGGATCAACAGCATCAAGATAGAGCAACTGGGCAACAATTATATTAGCCATATCATCGTCTACTGCCCCACCACAGCGTATAATCCTCTACAAAAAACAATGTACTCCAACTTTACAATTGAAAAAAAGAGATGAAGGCCACCGATGAACCAAAATGTCAATTCAAATCAAATAAAAATTGCCTCACATATTGAAAAAGCTGGCTGATAACACTCATAAAACGTTCTTGAACCATTGGAGGTGGACCCTGTCCCTGTGGGCCTTGCGCATAAGCAGGAACATACGGTGATGTTGGAACTTGCAAATCATCCCTAAATATGATAAGAATTCTGTGAAGAAGTCGCATCCCAATTAATAAAAACGTTGCTTATATTTGTTAGCTATTGGCTGTTAGTTCTAGGCGTAGGAAGTTAGTTCCAAATGTATAAATAGCCTGATTCCATTTGTAAATGTAGTTCGGTTCGTTCAGTCAATAAATTTCCAAAAAATGTTCCAAGTGTTATTCATTTTAACATGGTACCAGAGACCTATGTTAACTTTTCGATCAATCCGCATTACTCATTTTTTGTTCGAATCATACACAATTGGATCCCATATCATCTCCGACAAATTTTCTATTGATTTATTCGAAAATGGTGAATAATCCGGACATAGAGAACACAGCAACGGAGATTACGATGATAGTCCTTTGAATCTGAATTCATCAAATGCTTCGGGAGTTAATTTGATCACAGAGTAGCTGACAGGCACAGAAAACTACGGTGTATGGAGCCGTGCGATGCTAATCACATTGCGCGCGAATAAAAAACAGGCCTTTATTGATTGAAGTTGCCAAAGACCAGCTGCTGGATCAAACACGTTGCATAGGGTGATTGGACTTGACTCAAGGTAATAGCACAATCTCTGATTATTATTCCAAATTAAGACAATTATGGGATGAATATGCCACTCTAGTAGTTCTACCTTCGCGTGCTTGTATTACTGCAAAACAATATGTTGAGCATGATCAACAGCAAAGGGATTTGCAATTTCTGATTGGTTTAAATGAAAGTTATACTCATATTCGAGCCTAACTACTAATTTTGTATCCTCTACCATTGGTTGGTCAAGCATTTTCTATATTTCTTAAGAAGAATGCCATAGATCCATATTAGCTGTTCCATCGTACTCTGTTGAGGCTCCATCATAAGTTTTTTTCTCAACTAAAGATAGAACAGATGATAAAAGGAAAGAACAAGTTAAATGTCAACATTTAACTGGAATGGGCATACGAAGGCGAATTGTTACAGGTTGATTGGATATCCTCCTGGACATAGGCTGTACAATGGAGAAGGAAAAGCTGGGAATCATAAATCAAGAGCTTTAAGTCAAGCAGGGATGCAAATTTGGTTGAGAATGAGGCTTCTGATGATGATAAGAAGGATTCAGGAGGATTTATTGGTGCATTGTTTACTCCTGCACAATACAAAGTGATGAGGATGAATATTACGTATATTGTGCAATGATATGTATCTATTTTCGTGTTGATTCCTGGATGATGTTACGCTTTTTGGTATTTATTTGTTTATTTCAGGAATCTAGGTGGGAAGTGGAAGAAATAAGATAGAAAGACGAAAATGGACCAAACCGAGGCAAGAAATGAAGATTTTGGAATCTGACATGTTCGATCGATTAGAAGCGGAGCTCGATCGATAGACCAAGGCAGAGATTTTGGCCAACAAGAAAAAGTGATGCACGATCGATCGGTAATTGAGCTCGATCGATCGAGCATGGCAGAGAAATATTAAGCGAGACTGAAGAGTGCTCGATCGATCGGAAGTTTATGCTCGATCGATCGAGCGTGGCAGAAGAATTCAGGGACGAGAAATAAGAGTGCTCGATCGATCGAGCGACAGAGTTTGCTGAAAAAAAAATGACTTGATTGAGTTTGATCTATTGGGAACACTTCCATCCACCTCCTCTTCTATAAATATGAGACCTAGGGCACGAATTTGAGAGACCAATATCATATCACACACAATAAATCAGCCTCCTATCATCCTCCAACATCTACACAATTTAAGAAGAAAAAGCCTTTGAAGTGCAAGGAAGGAAGCAAGGGAAGAAGTCACGTTGCAATGCACGGATTAAACTCCTCCGTTATCGTACTTCTAAACTTTATTTGTTTTGATTTTCGAATTTCTTGATGTTTATGTGGTTGACAAGCAATTATTCATCATGTTAGTTTGATTTGAATATGAAATAAGTTTATCTTATCAAGATTAGGGAAGCTTGTGATTGAGTTAATGATTTGAATGTTTATTGAGTGGATTAATTCTTTTGTGCATGATTTATAAGTTTAATGCTATCAAAGCCATGCTAACCTTGATTGATTTGTGAATTATAATTGAGATCGAGAGATAAAATTATAATACGCTATAATAAATCATGTTGTATGCTAACAATTTAGATCGAGAGATTAAATCACATATGTGATCACTTTGGATTGAAAGATTTAAAGTTAAAGGTTTTCATCGAGATTTATGCAATATTAAATTGGTTTAAGTGAACGAGAATTTAATATTAGTTTCAATACAGCTTGAGAAAGTGTATTGATTATTTTACGGGAATCCGTCACTTTAAGAATTAATTGGTTAGTAATAGTTTTTACAAACAAATCATTGACGATAACACAAGTGAACCGACATCTTGATAAATTTCTCGAGTGGAATTCATTCGCATCTTCAAAGGAGTTGATTTAATTTTAAGTTTTTAAGTTTTCATTTTGATTAGTTAATTATTCATATATTTAGTAGGCTAAATATAATTTTTCTAATTTTATTTGGTATTTATACGTTAGTCCCTGTGGGTACGACATCCCTATTTCTAAATCACTATACTAAAACTTGACACCGTGCACTTATGGTATAAAATCGCTACACTGGAATTAATTGTTTAAAATAATGGCGATCAAGTTTTTGGCGCCGTTGCCGGGGACTAATTTGTATAATATCATACGAGATTAGTTAATTGTAATTTAGCCAAATTTTTTTTGTTTTGTTTGTTTGTCAATTTTGACTATTTGGTTTACTACATTTGTGTTTCTCCTTTTGGGTTGATTTTTACAGGTAGTCATCTTCGTGGTGCATGCTAAGGAGTAGCCATCTCATACTCGAGCCTTTTGACCCAGAAATTGAGCGACTTTTCTTAGGAGAATACGGGAAGCTCGAACGATGGCGGATAAAAATCAAGAAGGGGGCGCGAATAATGAAGCACCGAATCCAAGATCTATGATGGACTTTGCTCAACCAGCTTTCCATGGATCACTGTCAAGCATAACGAGGCCAAGTATTCAAGCTAACAATTTTGAGATAAAGCCTGCAATAATTCAGATGATCCAGCATTCAGTAATGTTTGGGGGAGTAGCCACTGATGACCCAAATGCTCACATCTCCAACTTCTTGGAGATTTGTGACACATTCAAACACAATGGCGTTGCTGACGACGCCATCAGGTTACGGTTATTTCCCTTTTTCATTAAAAGATAAAGCTAAAGCATGGTTAAATTCTTTACCTGCAGGATCCATTACCACTTGGGAGGGGATGACTCAAGCTTTCTTGTCTAAATATTTTCCCCCTTCCAAAACTGCGAAGATGAGAAACGATATCACCACGTTTGGGCAATATGATCCTGAAACTTTATATGAGGCGTGGGAACGTTTCAAGGACTTGCTTAGGAGATGCCCACATCATGGTCTTCCTATTTGGCTCCAAAGTACAAACATTTTATAACGGTTTATTTTCAGCTAACCGTTCTATGATTGATGCAGCCTCAGGAGGATCTATCATGCGAAAAACACCGGAAGCAGCTTATGAACTCTTGGAAGAGATGGCTTCTAATAGCTATCAATGGCAATCAGAGAGGAATGTGCCAAAGAAACCAGGTGGAGTTCATCAAATTGACGAAATCACTGCTATTTCGGCACAGTTGGAAGCATTGAGCAAAAAGATTTGATAGCATGAGCATGACAGCGATGCAAGCTCAAGTTAATCACTTGTGATTTATGTGGAAGCAATCATCCAAGCATCGAATGCCAGGCAGGTAATCCATGTAATCAATCTAATGAATCTGCTAATTATGTAGGAAACAGGCAGCCCAATAACCCGTACTCAAACACTTACAACCCGGGATGGATGAATCATCCAAATTTGCAATGGTCCAACCAAAACAACGTGTTGAACCCACAACCATCACCGGGATATGTACCTAAGCCGAGTATGGATGAGCTTTTGACCAAGTTAATATCATCGACAGAAACTAGGATGCAAAATCAGGATGCATCTATAAAAAACTTGGAGGTACAAGTGGGGCAACTTGCATCATTGATTCATGGACGAGCTCAAGGAACACTACCTACTGATACAGTGAAAAACCCGAAGGAGCAAGCAAAATTGGACCACTGAGAAAGGAGGTGGGAGTCCAGCTTGGGACTATAAATCAAGAACTCTTTCTTATCCCTTTGCTTTGTTTTTAGTTTATTTCGGTTTGTTTTGTTTTTGTTTATGATTTTGTCGAGACTACATGCGTGCTGTTGGAGTAGTAATAATCTTTGTGAACTTGATGAATTGTTTTGAGCATCTTAGAGTACCTTAGAAACTATTTGATGATGACACTTCAAGGCCAAATTTTATAGTCATGAACTTGATTAGGAGATGATCTAGGCGGTCTTTGGACCGTTTGAGCATTTCAAGCTTACCATGATATATATCAATCTCTAGTGTCCCATTTTGAGCCTAACTGCAAAATAATGGAGTATGTTTAACATACTATTAGCCCCCATTCAACATTTTTTATGGCAACTCATTATACCCACCTTTATGAGCTTAAATTGAAAAAAATTATCCTTACCCTAACGGAGTATAATGATTCTCATTAGATGCACATAAATTGCTATATTTTGATGAGTTTATTATTGAAAAAAATTGATGAATGAGAAAAGAAAAGGATAGATAAAACCTTGAAAAAAAATTATCTAATTAAGACCCAAAGTGGCCAAGGCTAGAAAAGAAAAAGAAAAGAAGCTCAATTTTGTGCTAAAAATATGAACATTACATGCTTATACTCTCTTCTTTGTGATATCCTATCTTTTCTTTGAATCCAAACACATAGGCCTAACATTACAAGCTTAAAAAGATCTATTGATCCAAGTCTAGGGAGTGACTACATAGTGGAGAAGTTGTTTGAAAATAGGTCTATGGAATGCTCAACGATAATCTTACTTTTCATTGCCTAGCATAATTTGATCTATGAAAATTGCATGAAACTTGAAAGTGACAATAGCACACGCACGTTCTGATTCGGAGACATGTTGCTTGATCTAGGGGAAAACACAACGTGTTGAACTTTCCGATTGACTTTTGTTTGTCTGTAAGTGAGATATCTGAGCTACATGATTGACTATGAATTGATTTATTTAAATCTTCAATATTGAACTCTACTTTGTGATCTTATTTCTTAGTCGAGACGATCAAGTCTAAGTTTGGGGGAGTTGAAAAGAATGTATATTACGTATATTGTGCAATGATATGTATCTATTTTCGTGTTGATTTCCTGGATGATGCTACGCTTTTTGGTATTTATTTCTTTATTTCAGGAATCTAGGTGGAAAGTGGAAGAAATAAGATAGAAAGACAAAAATGGACCAAACCGAGGCAAGAAATGAAGATTTTGGAAACTGACATGTTCGATCGATCGGAAGCGGAGCTCGATCGATCGACCAAGGCAGAGATTTTGGCCAACAAGAAAAAGTGATGCTCGATTGATCGGTAATTGAGCTCGATCGATCGAGCATGGCAGAGAAATATTAAGCGAGACTGAAGAGTGCTCAATCGATCGGAAGTTTATGCTCGATCGATCGAGCGTGGCAGAAGAATTCAGGGACGAGAAATAAGAGTGCTCGATCGATCGAGACATTTTCTCGATCGATCGAGCGACAGAGTTTGCTGGAAAAAAAAAGACTTTATTGAGTTTGATCTATTGGGAACACTTCCATCCACCTCCTCTTCTATAAATATGAGACCTAGGGCACGAATTTGAGAGACCAATATCATATCACACACCATAAATCAGCCTCCTATCATCCTCCAACATCTACACAATTAAAGAAGAAAAAGCCTTTGAAGTGCAAGGAAGGAAGCAAGGGAAGAAGTCACGTTGCAACGCACGGATTCAACTCCTCCGTTATCGTACTTCTAAACTTTATTTGTTTTGATTTTCGAATTTCTTGATGTTTATGTGGTTGAGAAACAATTATTCATCATGTTAGTTTGATTTGACTATGAAATAAGTTTATTTTATCAAGATTAGGGAAGCTTGTGATTGAGTTAATGATTTGAATGTTATTGAATGGATTAATTCTTTTGTGCATGATTTCTAAGTTTAATGCTATCAAAGTCTTGCTAACTTTGATTGATTTGTGAATTATAATTGAGATCGAGAGATAAAATTATAATACGCTATAATAAATCATGTTGTATGCTAACGATTTAGATCGAGAGATTAAATCACATATGTGATCACTTTGGATTGAAAGATTTAAAGTTAACGGTTTTCATCGAGATTTATGCAATATTAAATTGGTTTAAGTGAACGAAAGTTACTTGTTTCAATTTAATATTAGTTTCAATATATTTTGAGAAAGTGTATTGATTATTTTACGGGAATCCGTCACCTTAAGAATTAATTGGTTAGTAATTGTTTTTACAAACAAATCATTGACGATAACACAAGTGAACAGACATCTTGATAAATTTCTCGAGTGGAATTCCTTCGCATCTTCAAAGGAGTTGATTTAATTTTAAGTTTTTAAGTTTTCATTTTGATTAGTTAATTATTCATATATTTAGTAGGCTAAATATAATTTTTCTAATTTTATTTGGTACTTATACGTTAGTCCCTGTGGGTACGACATCCCTATTTCTAAATCACTATACTAAAACTTGACACCGTGCACTTGCGGTATAAAATCGCTACACTGGAATTAATTGTTTAAAATAATAGTGATCACAAAGAGATGCTGAAGCTTTTGAATAGGGATGCCAAACCCACTACACATGTGTCACCAACAGTTAACATGACAGCTACTGAAAATACTCACATGATGCAATCAAATTCTTATTGGATAATTGATAGTGGTGCGAATGATTATAAGGTGGGGAGAGATATTATGCTGCTTAACTATAGTCACTGTGTTAATTCTGATGTGACGGTAAACCTGCCTAATATTAGCAAAACAAATGTCTCAGCCTTAGGTTCCTTGGATATTTCAAAAGAAATAACCTTAAACAATGTCTTCATGTCCCTACATTCCATCAAAATTGCTGTCTGTTTCAAGATTCACCAAAGAGCATCATTGTGCCATTTCTTTTGCCCTCATTTTTTTTAAAATTTTATTTCAGGACTAATTGAGTGGGAAGATAATGGGGATTGGTAGGAACACCGTGGCTTATATCATATTGATCCCTCCAGCGTCAACCATAAAGATAACATTTGTGATGACCAGGGATTATAGGTGTTAGTCCCGGAGTGTTAATAACCCCTAAAGTTGTTTTACGTGGCGATTTGGAGTTTAATCGAGGTGTTGGGCCTTCTGGGCTCGTTTATTTGGGTAGTTGGGATCGTTGGATCCAGAGGTTGAGATTGTATTCTCATTTGGGTGAAAAACCTAAGAGTTGGGTTTTTGATGTGTCTCGGGATCTCGGGTGCTTGTGTGAGCACCGGTAGGGGGTTTTGGAGTTAGAGAGAGAGTTTTTGAAAACAGACGATTTTTAATGAATCATTATGTATTTGTGGGGCTATTAGTTTTTCGGGGTATTTTTGCTATAAATACCAATTGAACCCAAAATTTTACATTAAATTTCATTTCAGCCCCTTACTTTTCTCTCTCCCCGCTCGCGCCCCATTCTCGTCTGCACAGCCGCCGCGCGCAAAAGCGGTGCGCCCGCCGCCGTCCGGCCGCCGTTCGGCGCGTGCGACCTACCACCGGCTTCGTCTCGTCGAGGCGCAGCTATCCCCTCCGGCAATTGGAAGTTTCGTCGCGTTTTGAAGTCGGATTTTGCGAGAATGCGTCGATCCCCAATTTCTAGGGTTCTTCGATTTCGGTCGATTTTCCTTCCGATTTTCGATTGGGTAACCTCCTTTACCTCTTTTTCATGCTTCTCGTGTTTTTCCCTGCTGAAATTGGTGGTTTTGGTTCGAAATTATTTTCGAATTTTTGTAGGGTTTGGTTCGAATTTGGGGGTTTTGGCAGGGGTGTGACGATTCTTGTTATGGGTCGTTTATTACATGTTTTAGATGTACTATTGATGCTTCTTGTGTTCGAATTTAAAGAATTATTGGGTTCGAATTTAAGGGCTTTGAGTGGTTCGAATTTAAGGGCTTGAGTTCGAAAATTTGGGGGTTTTTGGCAAGGATGATGATTCTTGCTATTGATAGTTTAATTCACTTTTTAGATGAATTATGGTGTTTAATTGGGTTCGATTTGTGAGATTAGGGTTCGAAAATTGTAGGGTGTTCTTGAACAATTTTCGTTATTGTCTCATTCGTTTCCCTCCCTGCCCCGGGTATTTTAAAAGGTTAATTGTCGTGCGTTGACAATATTTTGAGGGTTATGGGTGTGCTTGAGCATGGGTTGCATGTTCGTAAATAATTGTGAATTATTTATCGTGTTAGCACATCATTCCTCGGGGCATGGAACTCGAGCAAGGTTTGGCTCGGACTTCGGAGATTTAAGGTACGTGCGACGTACGAGCATTACTATATATATTAGAGCATTGTGAAATGCATAATGTGTTTTGATTGCATCAAATATTGTGCGTGTGGTTATATATATATGTTGATATAGCCAAGAAACGATCAAATCTTGATATCGCCGCTTGTAGCGTGCGTGACACTAGAGTAGGATAACTCTTACAAGATATAAGGGGGTACTGGGTTTATATGACTATTGTAGGGCATTTGAGATGCCTGAGAATGATCATGGGATCATGTATTCATTATAAGACATTTGAGATGTCTAGGTATAATGGAGAATTGGTAAAATAAATGCTAGGCATTTGAGCTATCTATGATTTATAGCGAGGTTATGAAATCAGTATTAGATATTGAGATATCTATATTTGCATGAATGATGAACTTGGAATCATAATTATTGATATTCGAGAACTAGGCATGCAATGAGTTAAATCAATGTGTTGATTTACTGATTTATGAGATTTGATGAGTTTGATGATTGTGAGAACAGGGACAGTACACGGAATCCCGGATGAGGATGTTGCCATCCAGGGAGTATCATTTAAATTCATTAGTATTTACTTTTGTTGTAAATTATGAATTTCATTATTGTGATTATGGGATTTTGTGTATTGGTATGCTCACCCCGTTGGGGGCTGTCTCTGTTGGGGCAGGTGAACAGGTACATCGATGGCTTTGGAGTTGAGCTCGAGCTGTTGATTGGATGTACTCCCAGGATCGAGGTACCAGGGCTTGATGGAGCACGGTATCGTATAGAGTACTTATATACACCTGAGGATTATATACACATTCATGATGCTCGCATGTGAGCACGATTATACTTGTATATGGATTGTATATAAAGGCATGAGCCTTTCTCTCTTTCATTTTATGTGGCATGCAATTAGAGGTAGAATTGCAAAATGATATGAGAGTCATTGGTGTATTATGTGGGTGTTGAAACCCACTTTTGTCGTCATGTGTGTGGTGTCTTCCCTGGCTGGGAATTTACTTGGTATTACTGCTTTCTGATTAGTATTATGTTTTCCCTGGCCGGGAATTATGTTATGTGTTGTGCTTTTATTTCGGGATAGCTCTATTTATGGGGAGACTCTGCCCAAATTTTTATAAAAGTCCACAATGTGAAAAGTGGCAAAAAGGGGATGGTATTGGGCGAACTTTATGAGTCTATTTCGTTGTTAGGCTGATGACCTTATAACATTGAGTGTCAAAGGAATTTTTTTGTAATTGCCATGCAATGATAAAGTATCATCTGAGCTTCCCGATTGACTTTTTATTGAAAGCATGTGCCACACATAGTGGTTAATACACTAATCAAGGGTTAAGGGCTTGGGGTCCTTACAACATTCGTGTTTCTTTTTCAAAAGACTGTAATACTCTTGCAGTCTTGCTTGTAATAGTCTAATGAACTCTACGCATAAAATTGTTATGATTGTGATATTTTGCATAAAAGACTTGGTCATGTATCAATTAATAGAATGAAAATGCTAGCTTTCTTGTCTAAGGTTTTTCACTTCTCTCATTGCAATATGTGTCCGCAATCGAAGCAAGCAAGGCTGCCTTTTCCTTCCAATATACATCTGTATCAACTTGTCCATTTCACTTGATATACATGGACATTTGGGCTCATTCCATAACCCACCTACAACGGTGAGATATTTTCTTACCATTGAAGATGACTACTCATGGACCACTTGGTCATATCTTATGCATTATAAGTTTGATGTTTTGAGAATGTTAAGAATTTCATCCTTCTAGTCTAAAATCAGTTCTCTACATCTGTTACTTCGGACCGATAATGCTTTGGATTTTTTTAAATCCGAATGATTTGAGTTATTTTCTTCCTTGGGAATTCTACACCAAAGCTCATGCGCATACACTCCACAAATAAACGGGGTCGTGGAACATAAGCACAACCATATTCTCAATGTGGCTAGCTCATTGTTGTTTCATTAGTCATCACCTTAAAAATATTGGGGTGATTGCATTCTTACAGACACATACCTAATCAACAGAATCCCTAATCAACAGTCAAACAGAACTCCATTTGAGATGTTTATTCACAAGATTCCTTCCTATTCTCATATCATGTGATGTCGCTGTTTAAATAAATGGGAATAGTATACCACATATGAGATGTGAGTATATGACTTATTTTAAATTAATAAGTAAGATGATTATGAATTTGAATTAGCGATAATTATTGAAAATTAACAAATATTTTGAGTTGGGGTGAAATTTTAAGGTGTAGTAAAGTGAGGGACTAAATGGCAAAGATGAAGATTATATCATCTCTCCCTTCACATATTTCACATATTACACCTAAAAAAAAAACCGATTTCCTCACCACTTCCCTTCCCAATTTTCTCTTCTTTAAATCTAAGGCAACATCACTCCTTTTGGACTTAAATCATTAGGGGTTTTTGCAACAAGTAACTTATTTATGCTTTGATAAAAAATTTATTGAATTTTGATGGTAGTTTTGTTAGATGTTGGATTGATGTTTTGGATTCTTTTAGTTTTATGATGATTTTCTTGAAATTGTGAATATGTGTTTAAATTATGAGAAAATGTTTGTAGTTGAGTTGGTGAAGGGTTTTGAGTTGGAAAGTGATATTTGTTGATGTTTGTAAAAGGGGGAAGTTTGAGGTGACAAAAAATGGTGTTTTTTCGAAGTACAGGGTTTACCGATCGATTGGTAGCTGTGTAGCGATCGATCGGTCGAGGGCCGTAGCAAAAGATGTAAATTTCAGCATATCGGTGGGATCCAATCGATCGATTGGAAGAGCTTCCCGATCGATCGGTAACTCTTATCGAACGATCGGTGCAAGGCCGTAGCTTAAAGTTTAAATGATGAAATTGAGTTACCGATCGATCGGTGCAAGGCCGTAGCTTAAAGTTTAAATGATGAAATTTACCGATCGATCGGTAGCCTAAAAATGTTGAAAATGATTTATTTCAATTGTTTGACTCATATGTGAGTAATTGGTTGTTTACTACGTGAATTTGGAGCAAATGATTGAACATAAGTGTCATGCTAAGAAATAGGGCTTTATGAATTATTAAAAAAATTCTGTGAATTGGTGAATTCATGTAGAACCTTTGAAATGAAAGTTCTAATTGATCAAGTTAAGTGATAACTCAAATGAATAACTAATAAATGAGATGGTTTGAGTAGTAGTTGGAGCATGATAAGTCATCGCAGATTGTGATAGGAAGCCTAACAAATTTATGTGAGACAATGAGTTTATTGTGGATATTGACGAGATATTAATATTAAATTGATGTTCAATATAGATATGATACAAGCCCCCGGTCGTCGAGGATGTCTACATCTTGTTGTCAATTTTAGGTGCATAGTGACGTACGAGCAGATATGGGGTATGAGGTAATTTGATGATTATGCACTTATGAGATGGCGATCTATGAAAATATAAGTAAATACAAGGAATTGCAATATATGTTTGTTTGAAATGATATAGTGATTCTAGTTGAGTTATAACATAATATAATTAGTGAGGTTCAAAGTGCCACTATATACGCACGGTGGGGTCAAAATGCCACTGTTGCAGAATTGAGCGGGGTTAAGGGGCCGCCAATATAGTGGGGTTCAAAGTGCCACTATATACGCACGGTGGGGTCAAAATATCACTGTTGAAATTTAAAAGCGAGGTCAAAGTGCCACTGACAATGGGGACAATGTGTCATTGTTGTAGTATAATCACAGTGAGGACAAGGTGCCACTGTTGTAATTTAGAAGCGGGGTCAAAGTGCCGCTGGCAGTGGGGACAAAGCGCTTAATATAAAGCGGGGCCAAAGTCCCGTCATTGGTATAGTGTAGTTATTATAATAAAGCGGGGTCAAAGTGCCATTGTAGTAGGGACAAAGTGCCGCTATTATAATCACAGTGGGGTCAAAGTGCCACTGTTATATTTTTAAAGTGGGGACAAAGTGCCGATATTGGTGGAGTGGCATTACTTTTATAAAGTGGGGACAAAAGTACCAGGGTTAATGACTATATTTTGAATGAAGTGTGTCGCATTGATAAACACTACGTTTGGAATAAAGATATTGAACTTGATATTACGGAATTGTGTAAGATTGAAACAGGAACAACAGTGAAAGTTATACTGGTCTGGAAGGAATATAGGGAGTACATCTTATAGATACTCAATAATCTTAAATTACTGCTTTACGATTTATATATTGATATAATCTTGGTTATTGTGTTAGAATATGCTCACCCTACGTGGTGGGTTGTTTCTATTGAAACAGGTAAGCATGTACGATGTCATTTCAGGAAGTAAGCTCCAGACTCATGGCAACAAAATCACTCCGGATGTATAATACGAGTATTGTTGATGATAGATAATGTGTAAGCAATTCGATTTGCATTCAATCATTCATGGCTCGATCTGTGAGTCTTTGGAGGCATGCTTATGGTCTGTATTAACATTTAAAGTTTTCCCCTTTTATTTGGTTGGATTATGTGTTTTAAACTATGAGGACAATAAGCCTTATGAATTTGATTTGGTTATATTGTTAGATATTGATTGAGGAAGGGGATTATGATTTGAATTTTCCGGTATGTCTAGTTTACGGGGAAACTCTGTTGTCACAATTTTTATAAATCCCGTAATATGAAAGTGAAACTTGTAATGAGAGTTTTAAAGAATGAAAAATTCTATATACTTATGACGTCATAAACCCATTATTGTCGTCATTTGACGTTGGCGTACTACATATTAGGGTCATAGGCTAAGTTGTGCTCTTCTTGGTTATTCTGCAACTCAAAAAGGATACAAACTTGTAGAACTTCAAACCAAGACGATTTTTTTTCTCGAGATGTTCAATTTTTGTTCTCCAAGCAACCTTCTAATCCTCCCCTTTTCACTCCTGCTTCTGCTTCACATGATAGTTATGTATATCATAACTCTGAGCACATTGAGATCACTCTCCCTGTTTCGAACCACACACCTCTTCCTTAAATTACCAATTCTCAAGTGATGGTTAGATGTGGTATTAAGCAGTCTAACCATGAACATTCCTTATTCATAAAAAAGGATGGTGAGCATGTTACTGCTGTTTTGGTGTCTGTGGGAGACATAGTCATCACAGTGATTTAGCTTCGATTCAGACCTTAAAGGATTACTTACGTTCTAATATTCAAATTAAAGACTTGGGAACTTTAAAATATTTCCTTGGGATTGAGGTACTCATTCCAAGAATGGTGTCGAATCAAAGGAAACATGCTTTGGAGTAGTTGTCCGAAGCATGTCTGGCTGGAGCAAAGCCTCATGATACTCCTATGGAACAAAATTTGAAACTCATTACAAAAGAATTTGATGACAGGTAAACATGAAACAAATGATGGTTTGCTCACTGACGCAGGGAATATAAAAGGCTAATTGGCAGGCTCATCCATCTTACAATCACAAGTTAGGATACATGCTATCCAGTACATAATTTGAGTCAATTCATGCATCAACCAAATATCACATATGGAAGCTGCAGCGAAAGTTTTGAAGTACTTAAAAGGATCTCAAGGAATGGGACTTATGTTATCATTGGAAGGATCATTGACTTTGAATGCTTTTTGTGATTCAGATTGAGGTACATGTCCTATGCGTCGCATATCCATTACTGGATATTGTGTGAAGTTCGGAAACTCATTAATATCTTGGAAAACCAATAAAAAAAACAGTATCTCACTGTGTGTCTACAGAGGCCGAGTATAGGCCGATGACCACAACTACATGTGAAATAGTATGGATTGTGGGAATCTTGCAGGATCTGGGAGTGAGTTTAATGTATCCTACAACATTTTTTGTGACAATAAGGCAGCTCTTCACATAGTTGCTAACCCGATGTACCATGAGAGAACAAAACACAAAGACATTGATTGTCACTTGGTCTGGGAAAATATACAACAAAGGCTCATTAAAACTTTGTATATAAGTACACAAGAGAAGCCAGCAGACATGTTTACGAAGGCTTAGGGAAGAAATCAGCACGGATATTTATTGAGCAAGCTTGGTGTTATAAACCTAATCAAGCTTGAGGGCAGTGTGAAGAAGTCGCATTTCTATTAATAAAAACGTTGCTCATATTTGTAAGCTATTGGTCGTTAGTTCTAGGCATAGGAAGTTAGTTTCCAAATGTATATTCCATTTGTAAATGTCGTTCAATTCATTCAGTCGAGAAATTTCTAGAAAATTTTCCAAAGTATTCTTCATTTTAACAAATTCCAATATTAGTCATCAATAAAGTACTCCTCTAGTTGAAGTACTCCTCTAGTTGCATATGTGCCTTTCAATCTGGAGACCAAAGTGAAATCTCAACATTTCAAACAAACTACTCGCACAATGATGAAAGCTATACATAATCAGGAAAAGCAATTTAAACTTCTGCCAGTCATAAGTACACTCCCTCAACTGGTACACGAATTTAATGAAATAAAACCATCAAATTTTTTAACTTGTCATGCTTAAATTTGACATTTTAAAGAATTGAAGTTGTATTATCTTAAATTTACTGCTACTAAAATGCTTTCAACTAAATCACCGAGACAATCCAGTGCTGAATCCGGAGCTAGTGAATCTGAATACCGAACAACATCAACGTCAATTCAATACGATAACATTTAGAATCAGCTAGGCGCTCAAAGAATTTTTCCACCTCAAAATCCAAAAAGCAACGAGAAAGGCATACCTAATCGACCAAATACCATTGCGTGAGCTCTTTTCGGGGGTATAATACTGCGGAGCGTACATTGAACTTCGGATCTTCAATTTTCTGCAACAATAAAAAGTATTATTCATAAAGCGAAGAAAAAAGAACAAATTTTGAACAATCATTGACTATCAAGTTATACCTGGAAGGGAGAGGTCGGAACGGAAGGGAGAGGGTTTGGGAGGAGGAGCGAGAAAAGGAGGGGGAAGAGAGAGAGAGCGAGGATGCGAGAGAAGAAGAAGAAGAAGAAGAACAGATGGAAGCCTGCGCCATTTTCAGAGGGAGGAAGCTTATCCGATAAACGGCGGCGACTGTCTGTCAAGGGTGAAGTCTTTTACGAAATCTCCTCAAATACGTGCCCAAAAAATGGTGGAACAAATTATATATACTACTCTTCCTTTACGCTTGTATATAAAATTTTTTTTTTTTTAAACAAATGTGGTATTTGTAAATTTATATTTAATTAAATGATTTTGGGATGTAATAATTTTTTTCAATTTGATTTTATAGTTTATTACTCTCCTATCATTTTTTAATGTTATTTTGTTATCTAAATTAGTAGGGACCTTGCGGTCATTTAACAGATTGAGAGTAGTGAGTAAATTTGAAATTTTATAAAGTAGAATACAAACATGAAAAATGAGGGAGTTTGATGGGTAATTTTGGGGTTTTGAAAAAAGCTTCACCAAGTTTGTTTCTCTACCATCCTCACACTTTATAAGATAAAATTGGTCTCACCATATTTTTGGGATGAAAAATAAATTTTTTTCTCTATTAATGCTTTTGCTAACGGATTAACAAAATAATATTTGATTATATAAAAGTGTGTGATAAAGTAGTATGTATGATATGATAAATAATGGACATATAATTTGATGGATTAAAAAATGATTATTAAAGCAACAGATAAATAATCTTGTATTTGGTGTCTATAATTAGTAAGACATGAAAAAATAATTATGGGTTTGATATAGTTGATTAAATATTGTATAAATGTAAAGTATGTACTAAAATGACCAAAATACCATTGACTGAATTTTCACTTATTCCTTACAATATTTCAAATTATTTTATTTACAATAATTCTTTTATTCTATCAAATGTTTATTTATAAATTTATTAATATATTTACATATTAAATATTTTTTATTTATTCAGTTTATTTAAATAAAAAATTAATATTTCGGATTTTTTTAAATCAAAACATGACAATATCTTCATTTTATAAATTATTAAAATCTACTTCTTATTTGACAACTAAATAAGAAAACTAAAAATATATTCGCATGTTATTGAATATCATTGCATAGTAGCATCGCAAGTCTCCCAATATTTTATTAATAATGTCATTTGTTTATTTTTAATTATATTAATATTTTTGAACTATAATAGCAGAATAATTTACAAATTATGGTGAAACTTATTTATATCTTAATTATGTAAAAACTAATAGGATATAAATAATTTGGTGGGGTGTTTTGTAAATGCTTCATAATTTAATAGATAACTAACAATAAATTTTATAAATTAATTTTTTTTGTAAAACCGAAACACAACAATATCTTCATTATTGTATAAATAAAGAGTTCATTGAATACCATTGTATCGAAACATCGCAAGTCTCCCCATATTTATTCATAATGTAATTTATATGTTTTTAATTTATATTAATATTTTTGAAATATGATAACAGACTAATTTACAAATTATGGTAAAACTTATTTCTGGCTAATTTACAAATTATAATGAAACTTGTTTCTCTCTTAATTATGTAAAGACTAAAAGGATATAAACAATTTAGTGGGGTGTTTTGTAAATACTTCATAATTTAATAGATAACTATTACGAATTTAATAACAATAAATTATATAACTTAATTTTTTTTTGTAAAACCGAAACATAACAATAACTTCATTATTATACAAATAAAGAGTTCATTGAATACCATTCTATCGAAAGATCGCAAGTCTCCCAATATTTTATTAATAATGTAATTTGTATATTTTTAATTTATATTAATATATTAAAAATATAATAACAGACTTATTTACAAATTATGGTGAAACTTATTTCTCTCTTAATTATGTGAAGACTAATAGGATATAAATAATTTGGTGGGGTGTTCTGTAAATGCTTCATAAGATAACTACTACGAATTTAATAACAATAAAATTATACAAAATAATTTTTTTTGTAAAACGAAAACATGACAATATCTTCGTTATAATACAAATAAAGAGTGACCACAACTTTATGGGGTTTTGTAATTAAATATTCAAAATTTATATTTATGTTAACAAAATAAGCGATTTGGGTTACTTTATTAAAGTAACCCAAGTCGTCATCTTCTATTACGTTTTTAATTTTTTTTTTTTAAATATTATTGCGACGACGCCTTTAATAATGCATTAATCAATCGGCCGCTTCCCTTTCTCCCTTCATCTTCTTCTCTCATCTTCCTCTTCACAAAAATATTTCGTCCATTTTCCCTCATCCATTTGAAGGTTTTGCTGTATAATATTTCAAGTTGAGGTAATATTTTAGTGGTAGTATTTAAATTATTTTGTTGTTCGTATTTGATATTTGTAGTTTGGTAGTTGGTATTTGAAAAAAATAGTTATAGTTTGGAGATGATTAGCGGAGATCGTCAGACGATTGACGGTCGAGCTGTGTTAAGACCGGCGTCTAGTGGCCGATTTGGGAGTTAGTCGGTGGTCGATGTTTTCCGGCCAACTATTGGCCTTCGACAGACGGCACGCGGTGGTTGGTGGTGGCGGGGTGGTGGTGGCCATGGTTATATTTTTGTTATGTTGATATTTTGGTGTAATATTTCAAGATGGACCTACAGAGAGCACTAGGCCCGATTGACAGTCATCTCCTATCATTGTAGCCATCACATCGATCTGAGGATGTTTGGTCATGTCATATTGATAGAACACTTCGAGGCAGAAACCCTGATAAATATTTTTGGGATCTTTGTCCACTTGATATGCTTGTTGTGAGTGTGTTGAAAAATATTTGTTTTTTATGGTGTGTATATGTGTGGTAAAATTGCCCTTGACTTTCACCTCATCACGGCTTTAGTTAAGAGATGACGTCATGATATACGCACATTTCATTTAAAGATACGGAGAGGCAACAATCATCCTGCAAGACATCGCAGTGCTATGGGCATTGTCAGTAGATGGCATCGTATTATCTTGTGTTGATTACGATAGTAGTATACCTGAGTGGTAAGAATATTGTCATATATACTTTTGGGATTTACACAAAATACTGCACACTTTGAAGGTTCAAAGTTGTACCTATCAGTACTAAACATCATTTGGTGAATAATGCTCTTAATGTGCATAATACGGCAGAAGATGTTGTCATATATACACGGGCTTGTGTATTATTGATGTTATGTGGAATTTTGTGCCCTGATTCCTCCGGCAATACTATAAAGTTATTTTATTTACAGAAATTAGAGGATATTTATTATGTTGTTAATTATAGTTGGGGTAGTGCCGTGTTGGCATATTTGTACCGTGAGTTGTGCATTTTCTCACAGAGAGGAAAAAAAGTGATAGGTGGTGCATTACAACTCGTACAAGCAAACTTTACGTTTGTGTTATTCAAATGTTGAAATTTTTTTCTCGTCATACTTAACTAATATTATTCATGACAATATTTTAGATTTGGGCATGGTCACGAAAACTAGGTTTAACTCCTCAAATGGGTGGGCCAATATTCGACGTTGGGCCAATCATTATCGATGAGAAGAATATGCTAACTGTTGCTCCAGATGGTGAAACGTAATAATGTAATTATTTTTTGTGTTATTTTATATGTTTTTAACTTATTCATAGATTTTGTAATTGTGATTCTACAGGTGGGTATGTCATATAAGATTTACAGAAAGAGGTTGACATTCTGTACACATCATTAGGGGCATTCTTGAGTAGCAGCCATCAATGGTGTTGTTTATATTATTTTAATGCAATTTTGTATTTGTAGTTTAATTGACAGTCATACCTGATGAGCGCACTGAAAATCTTAGCCACCAATTATGGACATATGCCGGTCCATTGATTTTTATGACATTGTTGAAAAGCGTTGTCCTGATATGATGATTCGTCAATTTGAAATTGTGATGTCCCCGAAATGATTAATTGTGTTTAAGGCATTAATTGTATTCATATGTTTAAATATGATTAATTATGGTGGTAATTGCCTTATGTGTCAGAATTAATTGCCATGTGGAAATGCTTGGTCATGTGGGCTGGTAGAGCATTTCAGGGTGCATGCTATGCATGTTGGGTATTTGGGTGGTACAATGGCTTACATGTGTTGGTAGTCATTTATTTAGTGAAACATGCATTTAATTGATATTTTGGTGCATTTTGGATTAATGCTTTTAAAAATATCATGTTGGGGTGTTTTATACACCATGGGATTGTGGAATGCTTTTTAATTTAACTTAAACCCTTATACTCCAACCCCACACCTCACTTTCATTTTACTTTACCAAACCACCCAAACCCTTCCTTTTCTCCCATTCTCGTTTTGGTGCTTAAGGGTGAAGAGGAATCCTTGCAAAAAAGTTGATTTGTGGAGTTTATTGGGAGATTTGAGGTCCCCAAGAGGTATGGATACCTCATTGTTGATTTTGTAAGGTTTTATTTAAGTTTGGTATGGTTTTGAAGGGTTTTAAAATGGGTTTGTGTTGGGTTGTTGTGGTTTTGGTTGAGGGTTGGATTTATACTTGTTTTGAGGTGTATTTTGGAGGTTTAGGTTGTTATTTATGTTGTTGGTTTGATAGTATAAGTGTTGGCATGGATTGGAAGGAATTTTTTGGTGCAAAAATGGTGAAAATCGCGTGTCTGTGCGAGGCGATCGACCGCCTGAAAAGAGGCGACCGATCGCCGAAGGGCAGTAGGCAAATCGCAGGGCAGGCGATCGATCGCCTAAAATGAGGCGATCGATCGCCGAGAGGCAGTAGCCAATCCAAGGGTTAGGCGATCGATCGCCATGTTTGAAGCGATCGATCGCCGCGAAGAAAAATTTGAGGCGATCGATCGCCTCAGTGAAGCGATCGATCGCCAGATGTGAAATTTTGTAAAATGATTTCTTTTGGCGAATTTTTGGTATTCGACTATTATTTGGCTTCTAATATTGAATTGTATGGTTGTGTAGAACCATCTCAGGTGCCAACAACGTCGAGGAGATAAAGTTATACAACTTCTCCACTTTTGAAACTAAGGTACGTAAGAAACGTACGGGCATCAAACGGTAACATATTCCTAAACTATGACTTTGCATTGATTGCATAAGTATTTATGATGATGATTATGATGAATAAGTTTATGATGATGATGTTGTGATAAACAAAGATGATATGATGTTACGATGACAGTTATGATAAGATGATGATGTTTAGAGATGATGATGCTTATAAGATAATGATGTATGTTTAACTATGCTACTTAGAATGGTTGAACGTCCGTTGGCTATTATGGGCAAGCGATGAAGGTACTTGCCGCTCACATAACTAAGCGATGGGGTACATCCGCTATCAAGGCGTAGCGAGGGTATCATCCGCTAAGCGAGGGGGTACATCCGCTATCAAGGAGTAGCGAGGGGTATCATACGATGTGTTATGTCGAGCGAGGGGGGCCAATTGTACCGTTGTCATAATAGAACCCGGATAGTCCCATTACTAAGTAACATGGATTGTTGTGTGCATATATGCGAAGTATGATGTTAATCATTTACATCTTGAACTAATGATTATATGCATAACTATGAAACAGGGACAACCAAAGAGGGATAATACGATTAACCAGGAAGTATATGTTATCAATTATTTCTGTACATTTATTTACATGCCATATGATGTTAAGTAACGATGTACATGCTCATGATGGGTTGTTCCTGTAGGTACACTTTTGGACCAAGACTAAGGGTCGGGTTGAACTGTGAGCTAAAGGAGCATAAAAGAAGATAGGTTACAGGATTTCTTTTGGAATAGTTTCTACTCTAGGAGTAGTATAATTCTATTGATACACTTCTTTTGAGGATGTAATTAATTTAACTTTTGAAAAATTTAGTCTTGGCATGTAACCTAATTAGCTCAAAACTACAACCGGAACCCTAAGAATGTCTTTATGAATGTTTAGCCCTATTTATGTCTTGATTTCACTGTTAAGGTAGGAGGACCCTATATTAGTGGTATCAGAGTAGTGGTTAGATAACCCGGGGATGAGTGAAGGGTAGCCTTAGGAATAGATTGGCTTGGCGCTTACTTTTGACATGTTATGTTGTATATGAAGTATATGACTGTTATGATAACATGCTATGGCCTTCTAACAATGTATATATGAACCGCTTTTGGGTCTTGTTGTTAACCCTTGTGTTGCAGTATGGCAGCAAATATCGACATTGGCGACGCGGTAAGTGTTAACGCTAGTGCGGGGCGCACGAATCCCCTACCCCCGCCAGCCCTAGGCGAAGAGCCGTCCGAGCAACAGTTATTGCCGGGAGAATTGAGTTTGACTCAATTTCTAGCGTATCGGCCCCCGACTTTTGAAGGGACTGAAACAGGGGAGCGAGCCGAGGAATGGCTAGAAAGAATAGAGCAAATATTTGTGGCAGCCCCGTGTGCAAAGACGGCCTGGATAAGGCTAGCAGAATTTCAATTAGCCAAGAAAGCACTGATGTGGTGGAAGACCACTGTGATTGAACAGGAGGCACAGGGTCAAGAGGTAAACTGGAAACTGTTTAGAACTAGATTTCTGGCCCGATACTTTTCAGCGGCTGCACGTCAGGCTAAAGAGGATGAGTTTACTAAACTGAAGCAAGGTACCATGCCGGTGTCAGATTATGCCCTCCACTACTGTTCTCTACTCAGATATGTACCTCATATCGCCGCCGACACTCAAGCAAAAATGAGGAACTTTATGAAGGGCTTGAGGCCAGAACTTTATGATAGGGTGATTACATATGGCCCTACTTGCTTTGATGATGCACTTACTCGGGCTGAGTTAGCCGAACTGGGGGTTGGTGCATACCCTGATGTTGTACCACCTCCAACACCCCCTCAGAAATCTACTTCCGACCATTTGAAGCCAAGGGGTGATCAGTTTAAGCCTGGAGGGAACACTTCAGCGTCTAGATTCAGTGGAAGGAGGCCCGAGAACCGATGGAGAGGAAACCGCAGGAATGACGCCCCACCAAGAAGAGGACAGTCTCGGGGAGGCAGTGTTGGGGAGGTTCAATGCTCTCTTTGTGGGCAACCACATTTGACGAAGAATTGTGTATGATGTTATGTTTGTGGCGACAGAGGCCACTTTGCTCGACAGTGTCCCAACAGGGGAAGGCAGCAGAACTCTACGGGGAGGTCTACGGACAGAGCAGCACAGCATAGACCCCCATATGTACCGAGGCAGTATGGAAGTCAGCCTACGGGGCCACCGCAGGGACAGGTGTATGCATTGACGAGGGAGCAGGCTACAACGGCTCCGAAGGAGGTCATAGCGGGTACGTGTCTTTTATTTACGCACCCTGCCTTTATATTGATCGACACAGGTGCGTCACACTCCTTTGTGTCGACAAGTTTTGTGGAAAGACACCACATATGCACTGCTCCGTCGCCCACGCCTCTTGTAGTCTCGACACCCGCTGGAAGGAGTTTGATTGCTGATCAGATTGTCTATGATGGCCTCATTTATTTTGAGGATAACAAGTTAAGGTCAGATTTAATCGTTCTGGGAATGTCAGACTTTGACTGCATATTGGGTATTGATGTTCTGAATAGGTACCAGGCAGTTGTGAACTGCAGGCAGAGGACTGTCCGATTCAGATCTGATAAGGGAGTTCAGTGGACGTTCTTTGGGGATGGTTCTCGTACAAAGATTCCGTTGATATCCGCGGTCAAGATGACACAATTATTGGAACGAGGCCATACAGGACATGTGATGTCCCCGAAATGAGTAATTACAATTAAAGCATTAATTATGATTATGTGATTGATTATGTGAATAATTGATTTATGTGTTGAAATTAATTACCACGATGAAATGCTTAGTCACATGATAGGCATGACCCGGGAGGGGAGTTACGTTTCAAAGTGCATGTTATGCATGATAGAAAATGAGGTGTTAACATGATTTAATTGTGTTGATTGTTAATTATGAGGGAAGTATGAATTTAATGAAGTTGGTTGCATTTTTGTAAAATGCTTTTAAAATACCATGTTGGGGTATTTCATACATCATGTTAATTTGGGGTACAATTTTAATAACCCCACTATATTCCCCTTTTATCCCATTTTCCCTTAACTTCTTCCCCACCACTCAAAAACCCCCAATTCTCTCCCAAAGCCCTAACCTCACCCCATTTTCGAAATCCCTCAAAGGAGGAAGGAGGAAACTCCACAAAACTTGTGTTTGTGTGATCTTTGTTAAGATTTGGAGTCTTCAAGAGGTATGGAACCCTTCCTTAAGTTTTTATGAAGTTTGGATTTGAAATGGGATGATTTTGAAGTGATTTTAGTGGGTTTGGTTGGGTATATGTTGTATGTTGTTGGGGTATGATTTTTGAAGTGTTTTAAGTGGGTTTTAGTGGGTTATGATGTTATTGATGTTGTAGGAAAGTTTGGTTTTTGTAAGGTATGAGGATGAGCTCGAAAAATGTACAAAAATGGTGAAATATCGCGACTCTGTGCGAGGCGATCGATCGCCTGAAATGAGGCGACCGATCGCCGAGAGGCAGTAGCCAATCCAAGTGGTAGGCGATCGATCGTCATGTTTGAAGCGATCGATCACCGCGAAGAAAAATTTGAGGCGATCGATCGCCTCAAGTAGCGATCGATCGCCACTGTGTAAAAGTTGAAAAATGATGATTTTTGTTGAATTTTTGGTAATATAAGGACCCTAGTTCCTTAAGTGCGGACTAAAGGCGTAATTAAAAATTTCCTTGCATAAACAGAGTATAAAGGTTGTGTCGATGCTCTGAGCTAATAAATTACAGTGCCAAAATAAAGATCCAAAATGGATTAATTACATTCTTAACTATGAATGTTAATCCTATAGTTTTACACTACTCCTAGATTAGATACTATACAAAAGAATGTGCCTGCTACAAGAGCACTCCGCACTAGCTCACTGCACCAACTCGCCTTAGCCCTTCCGCCCAAAAGTACCTACAGAAACAACCCGAAAACCATGAGCATGTATAAAATCATATACACAACGATATGACAGCAATTCAAATGCATAATTATAAATGTGATTCACTTCCTGTATGTAACACATTTAAAATGCTCCCTTGGGTTATCCCAGTACCAAATGACAATCAGTAGATTATATTACCAACAATGTATGTCATGACATGCACCGATTCCCATATATATGCCGTGTTCAATCCCGAGTCTTATTATATCAGTGGCATAATACCCCTCGCGTTATCATGACAGCGGAAATACCCCTCGCTTAAGACAATACCAGCGGCACTAATATCCCTCGCTATAAATATGACAGCGGTCGTGTTCTTCGCTTCATATTAGCGGCAAATATTCTCTCATCGCTACGGTATGACAGCGGCAAGTATTCACATCGCTACGCCACTAGCGGTAAGTATTCTTCATTACTGGAATATAATTCCTGACTCACAATCACATGCAACAATGCATCCAATATACACATGCAACCAAAATGCATGACCAATCATGTATACAATCCATGATGTATAAACATTACCCCATATGCAACCACAATGTAAAATCAATTCCATGTGCACAACCATAGTGCATAATCAATACCAATCGTAATAAATACGTTTTACCGTCCGATGCTCGTACGTCTCACTACGTACCTTGGTTCCAAAAGTGGAGATATTGTGGAACTTTATCTCCTTTGTTGTGTGGCTACCTGGGATGGTTCTACACAATCACATGAATCCATATTAGAAACCCATAATTGAACCATTACCAAAAACATCAATATTTAGAACAAAATCCCAAAATTCACATTTATAAGCCTTCCGATCGATCGGCCCCAAGTCCCGATCGATCGCCAAGTGAAGGAAAACAGGCATCCAAGTACTGCCTCCGCCGATCGATCGAGAGTTTATCTCGATCGATCGAGATTACACACACCGATCGATCGGGACAAAATCTCGATCGATCGGTAAGCTCATTCCTCGCCTTGGGCAGACACTGCCTTGCTCGATCGATCGGACCCATTTTCCGATCGATCGAGACGCCCTGTTCACGCGAGAAATTTCCTTAAATGAGCTTCCAACCTCACCTATACACAAGCACAACCAAGAACAACCACCATGCTCAACTTAAAGCCATAAAACAACCTTAAAAATGCAACTTCCAAACATAACAAGATGTTGGACCAAGATCCACCCTTAAATCCCCAAAAATAAGCTATAAACCCAATCAAAACTCAACAAAACTCAACCAAGGTGGTAGCTTACCCTTTGAGCTCCAAGTTTCTAGCAAGAAAACACCAAACGAACCCTTTCACTAAGTTTTCCCCTTTCCTTTAGATGTAGAAACGAAAATGGAAAGTATTCTTGCAAGAGATAAGATGGATGGATGAGGTTTTGGGGCAAAAGCTGATAAGGAGAGGGTGATGTGATGTAAAGGGGTATGCAAGTGGCTCATGCCATGATATGGTTTTTAAATGTGTATCAAGACACAAGCATGATATAGAAAATACCTCAACATGATATTTTAAAAGCATTTTACCACAATGCATCAAAATCCCTATTAAAATCATGTTTTCCCAAATAAACACAACCCATATCATTAAAACCATTTTAACACCCAAGATTCCTCACATGTACAACATGCACCCCGAAATGCTCTACCAGGTCACTCTTACCATGTGACAAGCATTGTACCAAGATAATTAGTCCCAACATATAATCTAATTATCACCATAATATCGCATAAACATAATTAACGTCCAAAATGCAATTAATTATTTTGGGGATATCACATTACTCCCCTACTTACAAGATTTCGCCCTCGAAATCGCATGTACTTACCCAAATCAAAACTAACATAAATCACATACCAGAGAACATTTCCGGGTAGTGCTGCACCATATGCTGCTCCGTCTCCCACGTGGCCTCTTCGACACCCCTGCGATCCCACTGCACCTTTACCATAGGTATCACTTTGTTCCGAAGCCTGCGATCAGCCCTATCTAGAATCCTGACTGGCCGTTCCTCATAAGATACATCAGAATCTAACTGTACCTGAGAAGGCTGCAATACATGCGACGGATCCGGCTCATATTTCCGTAGCATAGATACATGAAACACGTCGTGAATACCAGACAACGACGGTGGTAGTGCCAAACGGTAAGCTAAGGTACCAATGCGTTGTAAAATCTCATACGGTCCCACATACCTCGGAGACAGTTTACCACGCATGCCAAACCGAACCACACCTCTGAAAGGTGAAATCTTCAAAAAGACCCTGTCTCCCGTCTGAAACTCTAACGGTCTCCGTCGTTTATTCGCATAGGCTGCCTGCCTGTCCTGGGCTGCCTTCATTTTTTGTCGGATAACCTTTACCTTATCCTCCATCTCCCGAATCAATTCGGGTCCTCCCACAGCTTTACTGGTCAAGTCATCCCAGTATAATGGCGACCTACAACGCCTACCATACAAAGCCTCAAACGGTGCCATCTGAATACTCGTCTGATAGCTGTTGTTGTATGAAAATTCTATCAAGGGCAAGGAATCTTGCCATGAAGCATCAAACTCCAATACACAAGCTCGCAGCATGTCCTCAAGCGTCTGAATAGTACGCTCAGTCTGCCCATCCGTCTGGGGATGATATGCCGTACTCAATCTCACCTCAGTACCCAAAGCTGACTGAAGACCTCCCCAGAAATGAGATGTGAACCGTGGGTCCCTGTCTGACACAATAGATACTGGAATCCCATGTAGTCTCACTATGTCCCGGACATACAACTGAGCCATCCTCAAGTATGTGTACGTCATACAATATGGAATGAAGTGAGCTACCTTCGTCAGTCTGTCAATGATCACCCAAATGGCATCATAGCCCGAAGTAGTCCTCGGCAGGTGGGTCACAAAGTCCATAGATATGTGTTCCCACTTCCACTCCGGTATCTCTAAGCTCCTTAGCTCGCCTCCGGGTCTCTGCCTCTCTGCCTTAACTTGCTGACAGATCAAACACTTCCTGACAAATGAGATTACATCTCGCTTCATCCGCTTCCACCAGAACTGATCACATAAGTCCTTATACATTTTCCTTCCTCCTGGGTGGATGCTAAATCGGCTACTATGAGCCCGTTCCAAGATTCCTCTACGCAACTCCGGCGTATATGGAACTACCCATCGGTTACCGAGTCTCAAGGAACCATCCTCAGCCACTCTGAACTTTGATGGCTGTCCCTGAAGTGCCAATGACGACCATCTCTGAATCTCATCATCTGTCCTCTGAGCTCTCCTGATATTCTCATAGATATCTGGCTCAGCTAATAAGGTCGATACCCAAACCGGTGATGCGTCCACATCGAAGTCATAGCCCATATGGCAACAAGAAGTCATCATAGCCGACAAATGCATGACATCCTCAACAGTATTCCTCACCTTCCGACTCAAGGCGTCTGCTGTCAAATTGGCCTTCCCCGGATGGTACTCTATTTCACAGTCATAATCTTTAAGTAGGTCCATCCATCTCCTCTGACGCATATTCAATTCCGCTTGAGTAAACAAGAATTTCAGGCTCTTATGATCTGTATAAATGGTGAAGGAGGTACCATACAGATAATGCCTCCAAATCTTCAGGGCAAATATAATAGCCGCCAACTCCAAATCGTGGACTGGGTACCTAGCCTCATGCGGTTTCAACTGCCTTGATGCATAAGCTACCACGTGCTTATCTTGCATCAATACACATCCCAAGCCCTGAAGTGACGCGTCAGTATACAGAACAAACCTCTTATTCTCTGAGGGAATTACCAAAACAGGTGCCGTGGTCAACCGGTGTTTCAGTTCCTGGAAGCTCTGCTCGCAAGCCTCAGACCAATAAAACGGTATCCCTTTCTGAGTCCACTGAGTCAGTGGCTTAGCAATCTTAGAAAATCCTTCGACGAAGCGTCGATAATAGCCAGCCAAACCAAGGAAACTCCGAATCTCGGGTACAGAAGTGGGTGCAGCCCACTCCATCACAGCCTCAATCTTCCTGGGGTCCACAGAAATCCCACTGCTGGATATGACATGCCCCAGAAATACTACTCTACTCAACCAAAACTCACACTTGCTGAGCTTGGCATATAATTGGTGATCTCTGAGGATCTGGAGCACTGTCCTCAAGTATTTCACGTGCTCTTCCTCGCTCCTGGAGTAGATGAGTATATCGTCAATAAATACGATGACGAATTGATCCAGATAGGGTTGGAACACCCGATTCATCAAGCTCATAAAGACAGCCGGGGCGTTCGTCACACCAAACGGCATTACTAAGAACTCGTAATGTCCATACCGAGTCCGAAATGCTGTCTTCTGTACATCTTCCTCCCTGACCCGTATCTGGTGGTACCCGGATCTCAGATCAATCTTGCTATAAAGTCTGGTACCTTGCAACTGGTCAAACAGATCATCAATCCTTGGAAGAGGATACTTGTTCTTTACCGTAGCCTTATTCAGTTGCCGGTAATCGATGCACAACCGCATCAAGCCATCCTTCTTCTTTACAAAAAGAACTGGTGCGCCCCAAGGCGATACGCTAGGGCGTATATATCCTTTATCAAGGAGTTCCTGCAACTGCTCCTTCAGTTCTCTTAATTCTGCCGGTGCCATTCGGTAAGGGGCACGAGAAATAGCGGATGTCCCCGGTAATAACTCAATCCCAAACTCGACTTCCCTAGTCGGTGGGAATCCTGGAATCTCCTCCGGGAACACATCAGCAAATTCCGCTACTACTGGTATGTCCTCCACTTTTAACTCCTTGCTTTTTCCCAACAGATCCACGGCATAAATGAGATAGCCCATGTGTCCACGTTCCAATAGTTGGGACATTTTGATTGCCGAGATCAACGGAATCTTCGCACGAGAACCGTTGCCATAGAAAATCCACTGAACTCCCAAATGAGATCTGAACCGTACTGTCCTCTGTCGGCAATCCACTACTGCCTGATATCTGTTCAGAATGTCGATGCCCACAATGCAGTCGAAATCTGACATGCTCAGAACAATCAAATCTGCCTTCACCTCATTGCCCTCAAAATAAATGAGGCAGTCCATTAGAAACTGATCCGCAACAACTTTCTTTCCGGTGGGTGTCGAGACCAAGAGAGACGTGGGTAACGGAGACGTGCACATATGATGTCTCGCCACAAAGTCCGCAGACACAAAGGAATGGGAAGCACCTGTGTCTATCAAAATAAAGGCGGAATATGTAAATAATAGGCACGTACCAGCTATAACCTCCTCTGGAGCTGCATCGGCCTGCTCCCTGGTCAATGCATAGACCTGTCCCTGGGGTGGCCCCATCACCTGTCCTCCCCCCTGACGAGGTACCATCGGTGGCCTCTGTTGTACTGTCCCGGTAGAAAACCTCCCTCTGCCTCCTCTCAGATCTACCTGACCATCACTATTCTGACAAAACCGGGATATGTGGCCCATCTGGCCGCATTTATAACAAGCAGTACAGTCTCGCATGTGATGCGGTCCTCCACAAAAATGGCACTTCACTACTCCACCCCTATTCACTTGAGTCTGCCCTCTGTTGTTAGGCGCACCGCCCCTCCTGTTATCCATTCTTCTCCCACCAAACCGAGAAGATGAAGAAGAAGCCCCACGAGGTTTAAATGATTCTCCTCGTGGCCTCAGATTATTAGACATTGGCCGCGGCGGTGGGACTTGTGGGGGTGTAACGTCCGGATAGGCGCCGACCCCGATCTCTGCTAGCTCCGCTCTGGTGAGGGCATCATCAAAAGAAGTGGGTTTGTTGGAAATAACCCGATCAAAAAGTTCCGGTCGCAGTCCCTTCATGAAATTCCTCATTTTGGCATGCCCATTGGTGGCAATATGTGGAACATATCTCAGAAACGAAGAGTACTGCGTGGCATAGTCGGACACTGTCATGCTTCCTTGTTTCAAACTTGCAAACTCATCCTCCTTCGTCTGTCTTGCTGCTGCCGAGAAGTATCGGTTCAGAAACCGGGTTCTGAAAAGCGTCCAATCAATCACTGCACCTTGTGCTCTCTGTTCCATTACAGTGCTCCTCCACCACATTAAAGGTTTCTTTGCTAACTGGAACTCCGCTAGCCTCAGCCAAGCTGTAACAGCACAAGGAGCTGATACAAAAATCTGTTCAAGCCTTTCCAGCCACTCCTCAGCCTCCTCTCCGGACTCTGTTCCCTGAAACCGAGGTGGGTGATACGATAGAAACTGAGTCAAGCTAATCTCACCAGGTAGCAATAACTGAACCACTGGTTCCATTCCCACAGCCGGTGGAGGTAGAGGGTTTGTCTGTCCAACACTAGCATTCATGCTCCCCATATCACCGACTTCCTCATTAGCAGCCATGCTGTAACACAAATGTTAACAACAAGTCCAAAGCAATATATATACTATGCCGTTAGATAACAGGAATGAGAATAAGCACGTTAGTATAACAGAATATACATCAATATGCACCACATGCATAAACATGCTTCAAATGTAAGCACCTAGCCAACCATGCTAAGGCTACCCTTCACTCGTTCCCGGGTTCTCTAACCACTGCTCTGATACCACTAATGTAAGGACCCTAGTTCCTTAAGTGCGGACTAAAGGCGTAATTAAAAATTTCCTTGCATAAACAGAGTATAAAGGTTGTGTCGATGCTCTGAGCTAATAAATTACAGTGCCAAAATAAAGATCCAAAATGGATTAATTACATTCTTAACTATGAATGTTAATCCTATAGTTTTACACTACTCCTAGAGTAGATACTATACAAAAGAATGTGCCTGCTACAAGAGCACTCCGCACTAGCTCACTGCACCAACTCGCCTTAGCCCTTCCGCCCAAAAGTACCTACAGAAACAACCCCAAAACCATGAGCATGTATAAAATCATATACACAACGATATGACAGCAATTCAAATGCATAATTATAAATGTGATTCACTTCCTGTATGTAACACATTTAAAATGCTCCCTTGGGTTATCCCAGTACCAAATGACAATCAGTAGATTATATTACCAACAATGTATGTCATGACATGCACCGATTCCCATATATATGCCGTGTTCAATCCCGAGTCTTATTATATCAGTGGCATAATACCCCTCGCGTTATCATGACAGCGGAAATACCCCTCGCTTAAGACAATACCAGCGGCACTAATATCCCTCGCTATAAATATGACAGCGGTCGTGTTCTTCGCTTCATATTAGCGGCAAATATTCTCTCATCGCTACGGTATGACAGCGGCAAGTATTCACATCGCTACGCCACTAGCGGTAAGTATTCTTCATTACTGGAATATAATTCCTGACTCACAATCACATGCAACAATGCATCCAATATACACATGCAACCAAAATGCATGACCAATCATGTATACAATCCATGATGTATAAACATTACCCCATATGCAACCACAATGTAAAATCAATTCCATGTGCACAACCATAGTGCATAATCAATAATAATCGTAATAAATACGTTTTACCGTCCGATGCTCGTACGTCTCACTACGTACCTTGGTTCCAAAAGTGGAGATATTGTGGAACTTTATCTCCTTTGTTGTGTGGCTACCTGGGATGGTTCTACACAATCACATGAATCCATATTAGAAACCCATAATTGAACCATTACCAAAAACATCAATATTTAGAACAAAATCCCAAAATTCACATTTATAAGCCTTCCGATCGATCGGCCCCAAGTCCCGATCGATCGCCAAGTGAAGGAAAACAGGCATCCAAGTACTGCCTCCGCCGATCGATCGAGAGTTTATCTCGATCGATCGAGATTACACACACCGATCGATCGGGACAAAATCTCGATCGATCGGTAAGCTCATTCCTCGCCTTGGGCAGACACTGCCTTGCTCGATCGATCGGACCCATTTTCCGATCGATCGAGACGCCCTGTTCACGCGAGAAATTTCCTTAAATGAGCTTCCAACCTCACCTATACACAAGCACAACCAAGAACAACCACCATGCTCAACTTAAAGCCATAAAACAACCTTAAAAATGCAACTTCCAAACATAACAAGATGTTGGACCAAGATCCACCCTTAAATCCCCAAAAATAAGCTATAAACCCAATCAAAACTCAACAAAACTCAACCAAGGTGGTAGCTTACCCTTTGAGCTCTAAGTTTCTAGCAAGAAAACACCAAACGAACCCTTTCACTAAGTTTTCCCCTTTCCTTTAGATGTAGAAACGAAAATGGAAAGTATTCTTGCAAGAGATAAGATGGATGGATGAGGTTTTGGGGCAAAAGCTGATAAGGAGAGGGTGATGTGATGTAAAGGGGTATGCAAGTGGCTCATGCCATGATATGGTTTTTAAATGTGTATCAAGACACAAGCATGATATAGAAAATACCTCAACATGATATTTTAAAAGCATTTTACCACAATGCATCAAAATCCCTATTAAAATCATGTTTTCCCAAATAAACACAACCCATATCATTAAAACCATTTTAACACCCAAGATTCCTCACATGTACAACATGCACCCCGAAATGCTCTACCAGGTCACTCCTACCATGTGACAAGCATTGTACCAAGATAATTAGTCCCAACATATAATCTAATTATCACCATAATATCGCATAAACATAATTAACGTCCAAAATGCAATTAATTATTTTGGGGATATCACAATTGGGCTATTGTTTAGCTTCTAATATCAATTTGTATGGTTATGTAGAACCGTCCCAGGTACCCACGACTTCAAGGAGATAAAGTTCTACAATTTCTCCTTCTTTTGGAATTAAGGTACGTAAGAGACGTACGAGCATCGGACGGTAAACCATACCCTTACATATTATGATGATGTTTACAATGATGATGTTTATGATGATGTTTATGACGAAATTCTGATAAATAAATTAAGATGATGATTGTTAGTTCCGGACCTTATCGATGAGATTTTAAAGATGACAAAACATTTCAGACCGGATCGATAGATATCAGTTTGACCAGATCGATCGGACAAAACAGAGCAAGCTGATAAAGCATATCACATATCAGACCGGATCGATGGATTCCAGACTGACTAGATCGATACTTCAGATCGATCTCAATCTTCATCAGATCAAAGCAGTCAAAGATACATAAAGGATGGCTCTCAGTCCGAACCATCAACGGTTATTTATTGTAGCATTTAATGCTGTAATTAATGCTACAAAGGATCAAAAGTCGAAGATTGCCATTAAAGGTAAGAAGACAAAGGAGAGCTTACCTGACAGTCGCCGAAAGCATACATCAGAACGGCAAGTATCATGAAGAAGAAGACTGTAGCTTTCTCAGAGTTTAAAAAGAGTCAAAGTTGCACATTAAGGGAAACAATGCCGTTGCTACCCTCAACTATAAAAGGATGCAACAAAAGGAAGACAGGGACTCTCGATTCGAACTCACGCTGATCAATTGAAAAACATACAAGAAAGCAACTGCACACGCTTACAAAGTTTAGAAGCTTTCGAGCTGAAGTTATTTATTTAAGCGCAATTACTTTGTAACATTTGATCATTGTAGGATCACTGTGCGCATTGTGTATTGAAAAATAGAAGTGAGGAACTTATTGTAACTGTCAGACAGAGTGTGTCTGAGCAGGTTGAGTGACTAGGAGTTTCAGACTGGTAGTGAGGTAAATACAGTCTGAATCGGGTTTGTACAACAGGATTGTATAAATCAAAGTCTTCTAGTATAAACCTTCCTTAATTGGAAGAAGGGGAGACGTAGAAGGATTACACCACCTTCGAACTTCCAGAAACATATCCTGTGTCTTATCCTTCTGCACTTAGCCATCGAGCCGTTCTTACTTTTACAAGAGCAGACCGTTTCCGCACTCACTTTTTCAGTGGTCTGTTCTGTTCAAAGAGTTGATTAAGTAACAGATTTATTTCACTAATCCGAAAGAATTCACAAGGGATAAATTTTTAAGGAGTGTTCATTCACCCCCCCCCCCCCCTCTAAACACTCCGGACCGATCCTAACAAGTGGTATCAGAGCAGGTCATCTTAATCAGCACAAAGACTAAGCCGATGGCATCATTCAACAAAATCCCCATGTTCTCAAAAGAAGACTATGATGACTGGAGAATCAGAATGCAAGCTCATCTGGCAGCTCAGGATGACGATATGTGGTTCGTCATCACTGATGGACCAATGAAGATTTTAAAAATCAATACAGCAGTAGCCATCTCTGGTGGAGAACCACAAATGGTGGAAAAAGACAGATCCCTCTGGACGAATGAGGAAAGAAAGAAAGCAAATCTCGATAATGTGGCCAAAGACATCTTGTTCAAGACTTTGGACAAGAATATGTTCAGCAAAATCAAAATGTGCTCTACTGCCAAAGAAATTTGGGAGAAGATAGCACAGCTATGTGAAGGCAACGACCAGACCAAAGAAAACAAGTTAACTGTTGCTCTTCAAAGATTTGAGAGCATAAAGATGAAAAGTGGAGAAACTCTAAATGAGTTTGATGAAAGAGTCACCAGCATCATAAATGAACTGAATGGTCTGGGGAAGGAATATTCTAACAGAGAGATCGCTCTGAAAGTAATGAGAGCTCTGCCAAAGGAATGGGATGTAAAGACCATCGCCATGAGGGAATCAAAAGACCTTAACAAGGTTGAACTTCATGATCTGTTTGCAGATCTTAAGGCCTATGAGTTTGAACTGATAAGCAGATGTGAAGCAGAGCCATTCATCTCTCAACCAAACAAGGCCCTGGCAGCCACTCAAGACCAGATCGCTTCAACATCAGACCGATCTGCTGAACAGATGAGTAACGATGCTATGTCATTATTTATCAAGAAATTCGGTAAATTTATGTCTAAAAATAAGAGGAACTTCAAACCCTCTCATCATTATAAATCAAGAAAAGATGATACTGTTAACGATCAGGCTTGCTACAATTGTGGTAAGACCGGACACTTCATTGCAGATTGCACCAGACCGAAGAAAGAAGAACGGAAAGAGAAGCATCATGATGATAGAAAGAAGAAGCACTACAAAGACCGCAAGAATCATGGAAAATCCCAAAAAGTCCTAGTAGCTGAAGAAGGAAACAGCAAATGGGCTCAGACAGACTCAGACTCAGAAAGCTCTGAATATTCTTCCAGCGAAAGCGAAGAAGATATTCAATGTCTTATGGCAGACGAAGAAATGAGTCAGACAGACGAGGTATATGATCTTGACTCAAATGAATTTACACGAGAAGAGCTCATGTCCGCACTGCAAGACATGGCTAATGATTATAGGATCTTAGCTGAATCATTTGAGAAAAATAAAGCCAAAATCAGTACTCAAATGGATGAGCACAACAAACCAAGCTGCTCTGAGCAGGGTGAGTGCAAAAATCTCCAGATCGAGCTGAATAAGCTGAAAATCTCTTATGATCAGCTCCATGAAGAAAATAAGAGAATTAGCACACAAAATGCTAAGCTCTCACATATATTCAAAACATGGACAAAATCAGAACATCCTTGGAAGAATTACAAGAGGTTCAAAGAAACGTCGGTGATTTCACCGGCATAGGCTTTGACACCAAAGAATGCACCAAAGATGAATCTGAGCTGTTGCTGGTAAAGAATCAAGTCAAACAAATGACATTTGTTAAATCCAGCACAGTATATGGAACTGAAGCACCTAAGATTCAAACAGGAGTCTCTTACGAGAATCAAAATCTGAGAAAAGGAATTGGTTATGTTGACCAAGCCAAAGAAAAGGCACCAGCAAGATTTGCGTCTATCAGACCAAATCCAAAGGTGCAAGATCGAAGGCAAGGAAGACAATACAATTACTATAACTCAAAACCGATTCAACGAAGATATAGACTACCTTATGAGAATCAAAGGTTTTCACAGCGCACACATTATCACACACAGCATCGAAACAGACCAGTACACAGCACACCCTACACACACAAGCCATTGAAGCTGATACAGGTGTGGGTTCCCAAAGGGCTAATCCGTTCTGGACCCAAATAGGATTGGGTACCAACAATAATTATATTTGATGACAGGTACCGAAGAAGAAACTCGCATCAGACTGGTATTTGGACAGTGGGTGTTCCCGTCACATGACTGGAAACATCGAGCTGCTGTCTGAAGTGACAGAATGTATTGGACCCAAAATCATTTTCGGAGATAACTCAAAGGGTAAGACCGTGGGCAAGGGTAAGATTGTCCATGGTAACATTATTATCAATGATGTGCTGTTAGTTGAAAATCTGTGCTATAATCTGATTAGTATAAGTCAACTCTGTGATAATGGTTATGCTGTAGAATTTCATAAACACACTTGCACTGTTAAATCATCAGACGGTATAACCATGCTCGTAGGAATCAGGAATGGAAACACATATAAGATTAACCGGAATCATGCTCAACCTGATAATCCTACTTGCTTCATCGCTAACAATGATAATAAACATTGGCTGTGGCATAAGCGCTTGAATCATATCAACTTTAAGACCATTGCTAGCCTGTGTAAACATGATTTAGTTATCGGTCTGCCCAAGATCGATTTTGCTAAGGATAAGATCTGCGAAGCTTGCCAAATGGGCAAACAGATCAGATCATCCTTCAAAAACAAGAATGCCAAATCCTCCTCCCGCTGTTTAGAATTACTGCATATGGACTTGTTTGGTCCTATACCAATAACAAGTTTAGGGGGAATGCGGTATACTCTTGTCGTTATTGATGATTACTCACGCTTTACATGGACTATATTCTTAAGCAGTAAAGATCAGACCGGTCCGAAGTTGATCAAGCTGCTGAAACGCACTCAGAACGAGAAATCATCCAGCATAGACAGGATTCGAAGTGACAAAGGGACTGAGTTTTCAAATCAGAATCTTGAATCCTTTCTAGAAGATCATGGAATCAAGCATGAGTTTTCAGCTGCTCGTACTCCTCAACAGAATGGAGTTGCAGAACGAAGAAACAGAACGCTCAAGGAAGCAGCAAGAACAATGCTTGCTGATTCTGGAATCTCTCAAAAGTTCTGGGCAGAAGCTGTAAATACTGCTTGCTACACTCAAAACCGATCTATGATTAACAAGAAGCTGAATCTCACTCCATATGAAATATGGACTGGTAACAGACCATCTGTTTCTCACTTTCATGTATTTGGCTGTAAATGCTTCGTTCACAACAATGGTAAGAGTCATCTTACAGCATTTGAAGCTAAGTCAGATAATGGTATATTCTTAGGATATTCATCAATTAGCAAAGCTTATCGAGTTTTTAATAATCGAACTTTAACTGTAGAAGAATCTGTTCATGTAGTCTTTGATGAAACTTTATGTGTTGAGGGCAACAAAGAATCAATTCAAAATCAGATGGAAAATATCCATCTCGAAGCTAACAGTGATGATGAGATTGTAGCTAACAGGTCAAGAGACAATCCACCAGAACCAGAAGTACCAAACAGACCGGATCAAGGCGTTGAAGAAACTTCCGATCAAGCTGATCCGGATGCTCCTGACTCAAATATTAAAGCAGATACTGATCATGCTGTTACTGTTCATCCGACCGGACCAGACAATCCAGAGTCAAGCTATCGATGGACTAAGAAGCATCCACCTAATCTAGTGATTGGTAGTCCTTCTGCACCGATCAGAACCAGAGGACAGATGATGGATGAGTTCACTCATGCTGCCTTCATCTCTACTCTGGAACCCAAGAAGATCGATGAAGCTCTGACTGACTTCAACTGGATTAAAGCAATGCAAGAAGAGCTTAATCAATTCGAACAAAATCAAGTTTGGAGTCTAACCCCCAGACCAAGCGATCTGCCTGTTATTGGAACCAGATGGGTCTTCAGAAATAAGCTAGACGCAGATGGAACTGTGGTTAGAAACAAAGCCAGACTGGTGGCACAGGGATTCAGACAAGAAGAAGGAATCGACTTCGATGAATCATTTGCACCAGTCGCCAGACTTGAAGCTATCCGAATCTTTCTTGCTTATGCTGCCTTTAAAGACTTCAAAGTATATCAGATGGACGTTAAGAGCGCCTTTCTTAATGGAAAACTTCAGGAAGAAGTCTACATTGAGCAACCACCTGGATTTCAGAACCATTTGTATCCCAATCATGTATATCTACTGAATAAAGCAGTATATGGTCTGAAACAAGCTCCAAGAGCCTGGTATGACACTCTATCTCAATTTCTGCTGAACCATGATTTCCAGATCGGATCAGTAGATAAAACTCTATTTAAATTCATTAAGGGGGAACATACCCTATTAGTTCAGATTTATGTTGATGACATAATCTTTGGGTCAACTAACCCCAAATTGTGCGAGAAATTTTCTAAGTTAATGCAGGGACAGTTCGAGATGAGCATGATGGGAGAATTGTCATTCTTTCTGGGTCTGCAAGTAAAACAGCTCAACAATGGCATTTTCATCAATCAGACCAAGTATACCAAAGAGCTCCTCAAGAGATTTGGAATGGAAACATGCTCAACTGCGTCAACTCCAATGAGTCCAACAATCAAGTTAGACAAAGATGAAGGGGGAACGGCAGTTGAAGTAACCATGTATAGAGGACTAATCGGATCGCTATTGTATCTTACAGCGAGCCGGCCCGATATTATGTTTTCAGTCTGTATGTGCGCCAGATTTCAGTCAGAACCAAAGCAATCACATTTTATTGCTGCCAAGCGTATTCTGAAATATTTAAAAGGATCTCAGAACGTTGGTCTTTGGTACTCCAAAGATTCAAACTTCAGCTTAATCGGGTATTCAGACGCAGACTACGCTGGGTGTAAAATCGATCGTAAAAGCACCAGTGGAACATGTCAATTCCTAGGTGAAAGATTGATTTCTTGGTTCAGTAAGAAGCAAACATCAATTGCCACATCCACAGCTGAAGCAGAATACCTAGCCGCTGGAAGCTGTTGTGCTCAAATGCTCTGGATTCAACACTAGCTCAAAGATTATGGCATCCAAGCTGTTGACTCTCCGATATTTTGCGACAACACAAGTGCAATTGCTATAACGTATAATCCAGTTCTGCACTCTCGAACAAAGCATATTGATATACGACATCATTTTATTCGAGATCATGTTGGCAAAAGGAAATTCGGATCGAGCACATTTCAACAGAGCAGCAAGCAGCAGACATCTTCACTAAACCGCTCCCTGAGGCTAAGTTTAATTACTTCCGTCAAATTCTTGGTTTAATTGACTTATCTTAATTAGTTTAGATGTTTTTATTCCTTTCGCACTTAAAGTTTTTTTTTTCACCACAGATCGATAATACAATGTTCAGAAAGACACAGACCGGTCCGAACTTTCAGACCGATCCTTGTCAGTCTGATTTTATCCTATGATCTGTCTGGACAATAAAAACAGCTCGGACTGATTGACCATTTTAACTAGCTGTACTTTAACCGCCTTATCTTTCTTCATCCTGACCGTTTATTTTGAATTATTTAATTCTCAGTCTTGGAGATAAAGACACGTGTCTTCTCTCTCCTATTTAGCGGGCTGAACATTTCATACTTGTTCACTTTTTACAGTTTACCGCTTTTTACCTTCTCACTCTCTTACTCTTCGCACTTTCTTTAAACTCTTTTCAAATGGCTACCATCACTCATAACTCACTCTCCGTTGAGTTTGATGACATTTACAGGACAGAAGATGCTGCGATGGTGTCCATTTTTAGAGCCCTGGAATCATCTGGCTTAAGGAACTTCTTGGAATGCGGAACAGTTGTTTATGAATCAGAAATCCGCGAGCTGTTCGCCAACGCCGTCTCCCGGAAGACCTCCATTTCTACTACTGTTCAGGGCAAATCTTTCGAGATCTCGCCAACAACGATGGCCAAGACCTTTGGCCTCCCCAGTTCCGGACTGACAGAGTTCGGACAGACTCCTCAAGCGTCACTCTTAGATCTTCAGGGGAAGATTTCTATTTCTGGCCACCGATTGCAACCCTCCTTTAAGAAGAAGGAGATGCTCTTCCATTTCCAGGTGCTGTGCGAAGTGGTAGGCAAGCCACTATTGGGTAAAGCAGGAAGCTTCGATGCTGTAACCGCCGAAAAGTTCAGGGCCATGGCGGCTATTGTATCCGGGCAGAAGATAAACTGGTCCATGATTTTGTTTGGAGTACTGCTGGAAACGGTGATTGCATCCAAGCACGCCGTATGTTTTGCTGTTCCTCTCAGCAAGCTCTTGGAGTCCTTAGGCCTCGAGCTGAGCAAGCCGTCTGCTCTCCGTCCCTTTAAGATCCTTAACTCCAAAGGGCTTGCACTGCTGAAGTCCAAGAGTGCTCCGCCTACTCCTGCTACTCTGGCTGCAGTCAAGGTTGAGCAGGACGAGGAACCAGTTGCTGTGCGCAAACCTCGGGTCAAGCGGAAGCTGACCATTCAGACTGACTCAGAAGCCACCCAGTCTGCTCACTCATCACCAACCAAGCCACTTCCCAAAAAGCCCCGAACCCAGATTACCAAACCAGCTAAATCTCTACCTCCACCCATACTACCACACTCTAAAGCAACCCCTGCCCCTCAACCTTCCACCCAGCTTTCACAAGCTTCAACCCCTGCACCCAAAGTCACCCTTAGTATTCCCTCTGCCAATCCCGTGGTCAAAGGGATAGTCATCACTGAGTTGGGAGACTATACCCAATCAGGGATTAAGTCCCCTTCCTCCACCGGCAAGGGAAAAGCCATTCTCACCGAACCCCTCTCTACTAAACCCAAATCTGCAGCGCAGACTGCTATCGACATCGCCATGGAGGATGTTGATGAGAAGCTACAGGAACTCATTGTGGTTTTTGATGAATATGTCCAATACCGGACTATCAACCACATTGAGCTGTTCTACGGTAAGTTGCACAGATTGAAGAAAATGGAAGATGAAGTTCTGAAAGGCACAGAGACTGATGATGTTCGACTTGCCGTGCAGCGCAAAGATTTATTTACGGCTATTCACAGATTCAGGCTGGCCAATCTGCTTCTAGTTGCCAAAAAGAAGAACTTCGATCCGCTTGCACCTACTGCCAGAGATGATGGGGCTGTAATTGCTCAACTCGAGATGGATGTTCACGCTCTTCACTTAGCTGTCCGTTTTCAACGACAGAAGCTTAGTATCTCCACTCCCACAACCAGCCCGAATCATCCCTCTGCAAGCAAGACTATGGCAGAACCCTTCATTGAGGTTATTCCTTCTGCCATAGCAGATCATACTGCAGAGCACATAGCAGATCAGACTGCAGAACTAATACCAGATCAGCCTGCAGAGCACGTACCAGACCAGACAGCGGAGCAGCCATTGTCTAATGCTCCGTCTGCAACAGATGATGAACCAATGAATGTTCTGTTGGACTCTCCGACAACATCCATTCCATTGAAGTCATCAGCCTCCTGTGCACAACCCAGTCCAGCTGAAGCATGTGCAACAACTGAAGTACCAGACCTCATCGATCCGGATTTCGTGGTATCTACAGTGGTTGCAGCTCTCCAAGTTGAAGAACTTCCAAGTCCCCACTCTCCTCCGGGAACATCAGATGAAGATTTGGCCTTCATTCAAGGTTTTTCTTCGGATCTGGTCACTCTGATCCGATCCGAAAGTTATCAAGCTGCCATTTCTTCCATCGTGCCGATTGCTGAAGAAGATGACCATGCCATGTCATCATCAGATCACTCTCCCAGCAAGCTATCTGATGCACCTCCATCCCTGGCACGGACTATCCAGCACTTCTCTGATACCTGTCTGTCCTTGACTCAGCGCATTTTAGAAGTTCATCAAGGTCACAGGGTCACAGCTTTGGATTTTGCTTCCTTCAAAGAGAAGATGAATGCCAGTATCGGAAGCCTTCAGCGCGGCATAAACGATCTGTTTTCTCAACAGGCCTCTTACAAGAACAGTCTGAGAAAAGAGCAGATCGAGCTAGCCACTGAAGTCAGAGCATCTGTTGCCAATTCCCTCCGCGCTCAAGACGTTCGTCTTGACGCTATCAGCGCGCAGCTAGCACAAGTTGTCGACTTTCTTCAAGAGATTGCTGCTGACAAAAAGGGGGATAAGAAGACAGACTTCAGGCCGCCTTCTAGAAAATAATATTTTCAGACTATGTATTTTTAGGATTTTCTTGGTGATCAATAAAATCCTCATTTGATTAAGTCTGTGTTCATTTATTTTGAACCTCATCATAAGGCTTAATAATAAAGATTTAATCGATTCAACTTAATGAAGTTCATTTATTTTGAACAAAGAAGTAATCGATCCGAAAGCATTCGCTTCAGAGCTCTTATCAAGACTGGTTAAAAGACTTAGAAGCTAGGTTTTGTCATCATCAAAAAGGGGGAATTTGTTAGTTCCGGACCTTATCGATGAGATTTTAAAGATGACAAAACATTTCAGACCGGATCGATAGATATCAGTTTGACCAGATCGATCGGACAAAACAGAGCAAGCTGATAAAGCATATCACATATCAGACCGGATCGATGGATTCCAGACTGACTAGATCGATACTTCAGATCGATCTCAATCTTCATCAGATCAAAGCAGTCAAAGATACATAAAGGATGGCTTCTCAGTCCGAACCATCAACGGTTATTTATTGTAGCATTTAATGCTGTAATTAATGCTACAAAGGATCAAAAGTCGAAGATTGCCATTAAAGGTAAGAAGACAAAGGAGAGGTTACCTGACAGTCGCCGAAAGCATACATCAGAACGGCAAGTATCCTGAAGAAGAAGACTGTAGCTTTCTCAGAGTTTAAAAAGAGTCAAAGTTGCACATTAAGGGAAACAATGCCGTTGCTACCCTCAACTATAAAAGGATGCAACAAAAGGAAGACAGGGACTCTCGATTCGAACTCACGCTGATCAATTGAAAAACATACAAGAAAGCAACTGCACACGCTTACAAAGTTTAGAAGCTTTCGAGCTGAAGTTATTTATCTAAGCGCAATTACTTTGTAACATTTGATCATTGTAGGATCACTGTGCGCATTGTGTATTGAAAAATAGAAGTGAGGAACTTATTGTAACTGTCAGACAGAGTGTGTCTGAGCAGGTTGAGTGACTAGGAGTTTCAGACTGGTAGTGAGGTAAATCCAGTCTGAATCGGGTTTGTACAACAGGATTGTATAAATCAAAGTCTTCTAGTATAAACCTTCCTTAATTGGAAGAAGGGGAGACGTAGAAGGATTACACCACCTTCGAACTTCCAGAAACATATCCTGTGTCTTATCCTTCTGCACTTAGCCATCGAGCCGTTCTTACTTTTACAAGAGCAGACCGTTTCCGCACTCACTTTTTCAGTGGTCTGTTCTGTTCAAAGAGTTGATTAAGTAACAGATTTCTTTCACTAATCCGAAAGAATTCACAAGGGATAATTTTTAAGGAGTGTTCATTCACCCCCCCCCCTCTAAACACTCCGGACCGATCCTAACAATGATGTTTGTGAAGATGATATGATAAGTAAGTTATATTGATGATGATTATGATGACGATGTTACGATGATGATTATGATAAGTAAGTTATGAGGAGGATGAGTATGATGATGAAGTTTATGATGATGATTTTGATAAGTAAGATTATGATGACGATGTTATGATGATAATGTTCATGTTAAGTAAGTTCATGATGATGATGTTACGATGACGATGCTTATGAAAAGTAAGTTTATGATGATGGGATACGATGTTATTATGTGGTAAGATGCCACGGGGTAAGATACCCATATGGTAAGAGGCCATACTCCTATATTTTGATCATGCTATGATTGCATAAGAATTTACAATGCCATGATGATGTATATAATGAATAAAAATGATAAGATGTTTAAGATGATGTTATGATAAGTAAGTTCACGATGAAGATGACTTTATAATGAATTAAGATGACAAGATGCTTACGATGATGTGATGATAAAAGAAAATGATATGACGTTACTATAACGATTATGATGAGACGTTGATGTCTATAAGATGATAATGCTTATATGATAATGATGTTTACAAGATGATGATGTTTATGAGATGTTATGATGTTTATGATGAATACAAACTATGTTCTTAAGAATGGTAGAATGTCCGGTGGTTATTATGGGCAAGCGAGGAAGGTCTTGCCGCTCACATAAATGAGCGATGGGGTACATCCGCTATCAAGGTGTAGCGATGGGTATCATCCGCTGATGAGCGATGGGGTACATCCGCTATCAAGGTGTAGCGATGGGTATCATCCGCTGAGTGATGGGGTACATCCGCTATCAAGGTGTAGCGAGGGGTATCATCCGCTGAACAAAGAGATACATCCGCTATCAAGGTGTAGCGATGGGTATCATATGATGTGTTATGTCGAGCGAGGGGGGCCAGTTATACCGCTGTCATAATGGAACCCGGACAGTCCCAATTCTACTTAACATAGTTTGTTGTGAGCATATATGTGAAGTATGATGTTTAATCATTTATGGCAAGAACTAATGACTTTATGCATGACTATGAAACAGGGACAACCAAAGAGGGTTAATACGATTAACCAGGAAGTATAAGTTATCAATTACTTTCATGCATTTATTTATATGCCATTTCCTCATGATTATTAAGTAAAGATGTATATGCTCATGATGGGTTGTTCCTGTAGGTACACCTTTGGACTAATGGACTAAGGGCCGGGTTGAGGCAGTGAGCTTTGAGAAGCATGGAAGAAGTTAGGATGCAAGAACTTTTAGATAGTATCTACTCTAGGAGTAGAATAATTCTATCGTCTTAACATTCATCTTGTGAATGTAATTATTTAGCTTTTAAAATTTCATTCTCGGCCCATAATTTTACTAGCTCTAAGCTACAACTGAAACCCTAAGACGTTATAAATGCATGTTTAGTCCCTAATAGGTGATTAAGACGATGTCAAGGTAGGAAGGCCCTACATTAGTGGTATCAGAGCAGTGGTTAGATAACTCGGGAATGAGTGAAGGGTAGCCTTAGCAATAAGTTGGCTAGGTGCTTACTTTTAAACATGTTTTGTGCATAAGTTGCATATGAAGTATATGATGTGGTACTAACATGTTTCGCTTCTCTAATGATGTATTATGTGAATTGCTGTTGGGTATTGTTGTTAACCCTTATCTTGCAGTATGGCAGCAAATGTCAACAAGTTTTGTGGAAAGGCACCACATATGTACTTCTCCGTCGCCCACGCCTCTTGTAGTCTCGACCCCCGCTGGAAGAAGTTTGATAACTGATCAGATTGGTTAAAACGGCCTCATTATTTTGAGGATAACGAACTGAGGACAGACTTGATTGTTCTGGGGATGTCAGTTTGTAGGCATTGATGTTCTGAACAGGTATCAGGCAGTTGTGGACTGCAGACAAGGACTGTCCGATTCAGGTCTGATATGGGAGTCCGATGGACATTCTATGGGGATGATTTCCGTTCAAGGATTCCGTTAATATCTGTTGTCAAGATGGCACAGTTATTGGAACGAGACCACAAAGGATATTTCAACTATACTGTGGTTTTACTGAAAGAGGAAAGAGTTAAAGGTTGAGGATATGCCCGTAGTGACGGTGTTTCCTGATGCATTTCCGGAAGAGATTCCCGGATTCCCACCGACGAGAGAGGTCGAGTTTGGGATTAAGTTACTACCAGGGACGCCTACCATTTCTCGTGCCCGTATAGGATGGCACCAGCGGAGTTAAGGGAATTATAGGTTCAGTTGCAAGAGCTCCTTGGCATGGACTATATACACCCTAGCATATCGCCTTGGGATGCACCAGTCCTATTTGTCGAAAAGAAAGATAGTTCGTTGCGGTTGTGCACCGATTTCAGACAACTGAACAAAGCCATAGTGAAGAATAAGTATCCGCTTCCGGGGATCGACGATTTGTTTGATCAGCTGCAGAGTACGAGGCTCTACAGTAAGATCGATCTGAGATCGGGGATCATCAGATCCGAGTTTGAGAGGACGATGTACAGAAGACAGCTTCCAGGACCTTATGTGGGCACTACGGATTCTTAGTCATGCCTTTCGAAGTAGCGAATGCCCCAGCTGTTTTATGAACTTAGTGAACAGGGTGCTCCAACCATGTTTGGATCAATTCGTCATAGTTCCCCTTGACGATGTGCTTAATTACTCTCGAACTGAAGGGGAACATGTGAAACACTTGAGAACAGTACTCCAGATCCTTAGGGATCATCAGTTGTATGTAAAGCTCAGTAAGTACGAGTTCTGGTTGAACAGTGTAGTGTTCTTGGATCATGTTATATCAAGATCGCTAAGCTGCTGGCACGGTTGACTCAGGAAGGAGTCCCATTCTTTTGGTCCGAAGCTTGTGAGAAAAGCTTCCAAGGATTGAAGCGTCGTCTGACGACAGTGCCAGGGTTGGTAATTCCATCTGAAGACAAGAGGTTGCCTTGTACATGAATACATCGCTTCAAGGTTTGGGCTATGTGTTGATGCGAGATAAGCTTGTGCTGGCTTATGCATCGAGGCGGTTGAAACCACATGAGGCTAAGTACCCAGTCCACGATTTGGAGATGGCAGCCATTATGTTTGCCTTGGAATTTGGAGGCATTACTTGGATGGTACGTCGTTTACCATCTGCACGGACCATAAGAGCCTGAAGTTTTGTTCACACAGGCTGAGTTGGATATGCGACAAAGAAGATGGATGGACTTACTCAAGGATTTTGACTGTAAGATTGAGTACCATCCTGGTAAAGCAACTTAATAGCAGGCACCTTAAGTCGGAAGTGAAAAGTACTGCTGAGGACACTATGTGTTTATTAGCGATGATGACTTCTTATTGCCGTCCGGGCTATGATATTGATGTGGACACATCGCCGGTGCGAGTGTCGATCTTGATGGCCGAGCCAGACATATTTGAGGTTATCAGGAAAGCCAGAGGTCGGATGATGAGGTTCAAGGATCTCATCTATAGTACTTCAAGGACGGCCATCAAAGTTCAGAGTGGCAGAAGATGATTCATTGAGATTAGGCCACCGATGGGTAGTCCCAGATACACCAGAGTTGCGTAAGGAATGTTGGAGCGAGCCACAGTAGTCGGTTCACTATCCACCCAGGAGGAAGGAAGATGTACAAGGACTTAGGTGGTTAATTCTGGTGGAGACGTATGAAGCGTGATGTTATGGCCTTGTCAAAAGATGTTTGATCTGCCAGCAGGTAAAGACAGAAAGACAGAGGCCTGATGGCGAGCTGAAGAGCTCGGAAGTACCCCAATGGAAATGGGAACATGTACCTATGGACTTTGTAACCCCCTTGTCAAGAGCGGCCTCTGGATTCGATACGATCTGAGTGATCGTGGATAGGCTGACGAAGTAGCTCACTTCATCCTTTGTCATGTGTCTTTCACGCACCTAAGGATGGCTAATTATATGTGCGGGATGTAGTGAGGTTGCATAGAGTTCCAGTCTCGATTGTGTCTGACAGAGACCCAAGGTTTACTTCACATTTCGGGGAGGGTCTCCAGACGACTTTAGGCACAGAGGTGAGACTGAGTACGGCCTATCACCCTCAGTCAGACGGCCAGACAGAGCGTACCCTTCAGACGCTCGAGGACATGTTGAGGGCATATGTTTTGGAGTTTGATACTCCGTGGCAAGATTCAGTGCCAATGATGGAGTCCTCCTATAATAACAACTATCAGGCGAGCATTCAAATGGCCCCTTTTGAAACTCTTTACGGACGACGATGTAGGTCACCGCTGTATTGGGAGGACTTGACTAGTAAAGCGGTCGGATGACCGGATATGATTAAGGATATGTAAGACATAAGGATATGTAAGACAAGATTAAGTTGATACGCCAAAAGATGAAGGTGACCCAGAATAGGCAAGCGGCCTATGCCAACAAGTGGCGATGACCGCTAGAATTTCAAGTAGAAGACAGGGTCTTCTTGAGAATCTCACCCTTCAGAGGTGTAGTTCGTTTTGGTATGCGGGAAAGTTATCCCCGAGGTGTGTTGGGCCATAGGAAGTATTGCAGCGTACCAGTACTTTGGCTTACTGTTTGGCTCTACCGCAGTCTTTATCTGGGATGTATGATGTTTTCCATGCCTCTATATGTTACGGAAGTATGAGCCAGACCCGTCTCATGTATTACAGTCTACTGAAGTGCAGTTGGACTCAGGGGTATCCTACGTTGAACGACCGGTCAGAATTCTGGATCGTGAGGATCGCAGACTAAGAAGTAAAGTTTTACCGATGGTCAAAGTTCAGTGGGATCGGGGTGTCGAGGAGGCTACGTGGGAGACGGAGCGGCGTATGGTACAGCACTACCCGGAACTATTCTCTGGTATGTGATTTATGTTTAGTTTCTTTTGGGGTAAGTGCATGCGATTTCGAGAACGAAATCTTATAAGTAGGGGAGTAATGTGATGTCCCCGAAATGAGTAATTACAATTAAAGCATTAATTATGATTATGTGATTGATTATGTGAATAATTGATTTATGTGTTGAAATTAATTACAACGATGAAATGCTTAGTCACATGATAGGCATGACCCGGGAGGGGAGTTACGTTTCAAAGTGCATGTTATGCATGATAGAAAATGAGGTGTTAACATGATTTAATTGTGTTGATTGTTAATTATGAGGGAAGTATGAATTTAATGAAGTTGGTTGCATTTTTGTAAAATGCTTTTAAAATACCATGTTGGGGTATTTCATACATCATGTTAATTTGGGGTACAATTTTAATAACCCCACTATATTCCCCTTTTATCCCATTTTCCCTTAACTTCTTCCCCACCACTCAAAAACCCCCAATTCTCTCCCAAAGCCCTAACCTCACCCCATTTTCGAAATCCCTCAAAGGAGGAAGGAGGAAACTCCACAAAACTTGTGTTTGTGTGATCTTTGTTAAGATTTGGAGTCTTCAAGAGGTATGGAACCCTTCCTTAAGTTTTTATGAAGTTTGGATTTGAAATGGGATGATTTTGAAGTGATTTTAGTGGGTTTGGTTGGGTATATGTTGTATGTTGTTGGGTATGATTTTTGAAGTGTTTTAAGTGGGTTTTAGTGGGTTATGATGTTATTGATGTTGTAGGAAAGTTTGGTTTTTGTAAGGTATGAGGATGAGCTCGAAAAATGTACAAAAATGGTGAAATATCGCGACTCTGTGCGAGGCGATCGATCGCCTGAAATGAGGCGACCGATCGCCGAGAGGCAGTAGCCAATCCAAGTGGTAGGCGATCGATCGCCATGTTTGAAGCGATCGATCGCCGCGAAGAAAAATTTGAGGCGATCGATCGCCTCAAGTAGCGATCGATCGCCACTGTGTAAAAGTTGAAAAACGATGATTTTTGTTGAATTTTGGTATTGGGCTATTGTTTAGCTTCTAATATCAATTTGTATGGTTATGTAGAACCGTCCCAGGTACCCACGACTTCAAAGAGATAAAGTTCTACAATTTCTCCTTCTTTTGGAATTAAGGTACGTAAGAGACGTACGAGCATCGGACGGTAAACCATACCCTTACATATTATGATGATGTTTACAATGATGATGTTTATGATGATGTTTATGATGATAATTGTGATAAATAAATTAAGATGATGATGTTTGTGAAGATGATATGATAAGTAAGTTATATTGATGACGATTATGATGACGATGTTACGATGATGATTATGATAAGTAAGTTATGAGGAGGATGAGTATGATGATGAAGTTTATGATGATGATTTTGATAAGTAAGATTATGATGACGATGTTATGATGATAATGTTCATGTTAAGTAAGTTCATGATGATGATGTTACGATGACGATGCTTATGAAAAGTAAGTTTACGATGATGGGATACGATGTTATTATGTGGTAAGACGCCACGGGGTAAGATACCCATATGGTAAGAGGCCATACTCCTATATTTTGATCATGCTATGATTGCATAAGAATTTACAATGCCATGATGATGTATATAATGAATAAAAATGATAAGATGTTTAAGATGATGTTATGATAAGTAAGTTCACGATGAAGATGACTTTATAATGAATTAAGATGACAAGATGCTTACGATGATGTGATGATAAAAGAAAATGATATGACGTTACTATAACGATTATGATGAGACGTTGATGTCTATAAGATGATAATGCTTATATGATAATGATGTTTACAAGATGATGATGTTTATGAGATGCTATGATGTTTATGATGAATACAAACTATGTTCTTAAGAATGGTAGAATGTCCGGTGGTTATTATGGGCAAGCGACGAAGGTCTTGCCGCTCACATAAATGAGCGATGGGGTACATCTGCTATCAAGGTGTAGCGATGGGTATCATCCGCTGATGAGCGATGGGGTACATCCGCTATCAAGGTGTAGCGATGGGTATCATCCGCTGAGCGATGAGGTACATCCGCTATCAAGGTGTAGCGAGGGGTATCATCCGCTGAACAAAGAGATACATCCGCTATCAAGGTGTAGCGATGGGTATCATATGATGTGTTATGTCGAGCGAGGGGGGCCAGTTATACCGCTGTCATAATGGAACCCGGACAGTCCCAATTCTACTTAACATAGTTTGTTGTGAGCATATATGTGAAGTATGATGTTTAATCATTTATGGCAAGAACTAATGACTTTATGCATGACTATGAAACAGGGACAACCAAAGAGGGTTAATACGATTAACCAGGAAGTATAAGTTATCAATTACTTTCATGCATTTATTTATATGCCATTTCCTCATGATTATTAAGTAAAGATGTATATGCTCATGATGGGTTGTTCCTGTAGGTACACCTTTGGACTAATGGACTAAGGGCCGGGTTGAGGCAGTGAGCTTTGAGAAGCATGGAAGAAGTTAGGATGCAAGAACTTTTAGATAGTATCTACTCTAGGAGTAGAATAATTCTATCGTCTTAACATTCATCTTGTGAATGTAATTATTTAGCTTTTAAAATTTCATTCTCGGCCCATAATTTTACTAGCTCTAAGCTACAACTGAAACCCTAAGACGTTATAAATGCATGTTTAGTCCCTAATAGGTGATTAAGACGATGTCAAGGTAGGAAGGCCCTACAGGATATCTTATTTATGCTGTTGATATTTCTGGAAAGAAGGAAGAACTAAAGGTTGAAGATGTGCCCGTAGTGGCGGAGTTTCCTGATGTGTTTCCTGAAGAGATTCCCGGATTCCCACCAGTTTTGTTTGTCAAAAAGAAAGATGGCTCGATGCGTCTGTGCATCGATTACAGACAACTGAACAAAGCCACAGTAAAGAACAAGTATCCGCTTCCGAGGATCGATGATTTATTTGATCAGTTGCAGGGTACGAGACTCTACAGTAAGATCGATCTGAGATCGGGGTACCACCTGATTCGGGTAAGGGAGGATGATGTACAGAAGACAGCTTTCAGGACCAGATATGGGCACTATGAATTCTTAGTCATGCCCTTTGGGGTGACGAATGCCCCAGCTGTTTTCATGAGTTTAATGAACAGGGTATTCCAGCCATATTTGGACCAGTTCGTCATAGTCTTCATTGATGATATACTTATTTACTCCCGGACTGAAGAAGAACATGTTGAGCACTTGAGGACAGTACTTCAGATCCTTAGAGATCATCAATTATATGCAAAGCTTAGCAAGTGCGAGTTTTGGTTGGACAGTGTGGTATTCTTGGGCCATGTTATATCTAGCAGTGGGATATCTGTGGATCCCAGAAAGATTGAAGCTGTTATGGAATGGGCTGCACCCACTTCTGTGCCCGAAAGACGGAGCTTCCTTGGTTTAGCGGGTTATTACCGACGTTTCGTCGAGGGATTCTCTAAAATCGCTAAGCCGTTGACACAGCTGACACAGAAAGGAGTCCCGTTCTATTGGTCCGAAGCTTGTGAGGAAAGCTTCCAAGAGTTGAAGCGTCGCTTGACAACAGCGCCAGTGTTGGTAATTCCTTCTGAGAATAAGAAGTTTGCCTTGTACACGGATGCATCATTGCAAGGTTTGGGTTGTGTGTTGATGCAAGATAAGCACGTGGTAGCTTATGCTTCGAGGCAGTTGAAGCCTCATGAGACCAGATACCCAGTCCATGATCTGGAACTGGCGGCCATCATTTTCGCCTTGAAGATTTGGCGTCATTATCTTTATGGTACGACGTTCACCATCTATACGGACCATAAGAGCCTGAAGTTCCTATTCACTCAGGCTGAAATTAACATGCGTCAAAGAAGATGGATGGACTTGCTCAAGGATTATGATTGTGAGATTGAGTACCATCCTGGTAAAGTAAATTCGATAGCAGACGCCTTAAGTCGGAAGGTGAAGAGTACTGCTGAGGACGCCATGTGTTTATCAGCTATGATGACTTCTTATTGCCATCTGGGCTATGGTTTTGATGTAGACACATCGCCGGTGCGAGTGTCGACCTTATTGGCCGAGCCAGATATATTTGAGGCTATTAGGAAAGCTCAGAGTTCGGATGATGAATTTCAGAGATGGTCATCGATAGTACTCCAAGGGCAACCATCAAAGTTCCGAATTGCTGAGGATGGTTCCTTGAGACTTGGCAACCGTTGGGTGGTGCCAAGGACACTAGAATTACGCCAAGGAATCTTGCACCGTGCCCACAGTAGCCGGTTCAGTATCCACCCAGGAGGGAGGAAGATGTACAAGGACCTATGTGGTCAATTTTGGTGGAGACGCATGAAACGTGAAGTGATTGCTTTTGTTAAGAGATGTCTGATATGCCAGCAAGTAAAGGCAGAAAGACAGAGACCTGGTGGTGAAATGAAGAGCTTAGAGGTACCTAAATGGAAGTGGGAGCACATATCTATGGACTTCGTGACCCACTTGCCAAGGTCGGCCTCTGGATTTGATGCGATCTGGGTGATCGTGGATAGGCTGACAAAGGTAGCCCATTTCATCCCTTACAGTATGACTTTCACATATTTAAAGATGGCCCAACTATATGTGCGGGAGGTGGTGAGATTGCATGGCATTCCAGTCTCGATAGTGTCTGACAGGGACCCGAGGTTCACTTCACATTTCTGGGAGGGTCTCCAGACAGCTTTGGGCACGGAGGTAAGACTGAGTACAGCCTATCACCCCCAGACAGACGGTCAGACAGAGCGCACTATTCAGACGCTCGAAGACATGCTGAGGGCATGTGTTTTGGAATTTGATACTCCGTGGAAGGATTCGGTGTCACTGGTGGAGTTCTCCTATAATAACAGTTATCAGGCGAGCATTCAAATGGCTCCTTTTGAAGCTCTATACGGACGACGATGTAGGTCACCGCTGTATTGGGAGGACTTGACGAGTAAAGCAGTCGGAGGACCGGATATGATTAAGGACATGGAAGAAAAGATTAAGATGATACGTTTAAAGATGAAAGCGGCCCAAGATAGGCAAGCGGCCTATGCTAATAAACGACGGCGACCATTAGAATTCCAAGTGGGAGACAGATTCTTCTGAAAATCTCACCTTTCAGAGGTGTAGTTCGTTTCGGTATGCGCGGGAAGTTGTCTCCGAGATATGTTAGGCCGTACGAGGTATTGCAGCGCATCGGCACTTTGGCTTATCGTTTGGCCCTACCGCCGTCCTTGTCTGGTATACATGATGTCTTCCATGTATCTATGTTGAGGAAGTATGAACCAGACCCGTCTCATGTGTTGCAGCCTTCAGAGGTTCAGTTGAGTTCAGATGTGTCCTATGTTGAACGGCCAGTCAGAATTCTGGATCGAGAGGATCGCAGACTTCGAAGCAAGGTTATACCGATGGTCAAGGTTCAGTGGGATCGTCGGGGTGTCGAAGAGGCCACGTGGGAGACGGAACGGCATATGATGCAGCACTACCCGGAACTATTCTCTGGTATGTGTTTATGTTTAGTTTCTTTTGGGGTAAGTGCATGCGATTTCGAGGACGAAATCTTCTAAGTAGGGGAGTATTGTGATGTCCCCAAAATCTTCTAAGTAGGGGAGTATTGTTATTTTATATGTTTTTAACTTATTCATAGATTTTGTAATTGTGATTCTACAGGTGGGTATGTCATATAAGATTTACAGAAAGAGGTTGACATTCTGTACACATCATTAGGGACATTCTTGAGTAGCAACCATCAATGGTGTTGTTTATATTATTTTAATGTAATTTTGTATTTGTAGTTTAATTGACAGTCATACCTGATGAGCGCACTGAAAATCTTAGCCACCAATTATGGACATATGCCGGTCCATTGATTTTTATGACATTGTTGAAAAGCGTTGTCCTGATATGATGATTCGTCAATTTGAAATTGTGATGTCCCCGAAATGATTAATTGTGTTTAAGGCATTAATTGTATTCATATGTTTAAATATGATTAATTATGGTGGTAATTGCCTTATGTGTCAGAATTAATTGCCATGTGGAAATGCTTGGTCATGTGGGCTGGTAGAGCATTTCAGGGTGCATGCTATGCATGTTGGGTATTTGGGTGGTACAATGGCTTACATGTGTTGGTAGTCATTTATTTAGTGAAACATGCATTTAATTGATATTTTGGTGCATTTTGGATTAATGCTTTTAAAAATATCATGTTGGGGTGTTTTATACACCATGGGATTGTGGAATGCTTTTTAATTTAACTTAAACCCTTATACTCCAACCCCACACCTCACTTTCATTTTACTTTACCAAACCACCCAAACCCTTCCTTTTCTCCCATTCTCGTTTTGGTGCTTAAGGGTGAAGAGGAATCCTTGCAAAAAAGTTGATTTGTGGAGTTTATTGGGAGATTTGAGGTCCCCAAGAGGTATGGATACCTCATTGTTGATTTTGTAAGGTTTTATTTAAGTTTGGTATGGTTTTGAAGGGTTTTAAAATGGGTTTGTGTTGGGTTGTTGTGGTTTTGGTTGAGGGTTGGATTTATACTTGTTTTGAGGTGTATTTTGGAGGTTTAGGTTGTTATTTATGTTGTTGGTTTGATAGTATAAGTGTTGGCATGGATTGGAATGAATTTTTGGTGCAAAAATGGTGAAAATCGTGTGTCTGTGCGAGGCGATCGACCGCCTGAAAAGAGGCGACCGATCGCCTAAGGGCAGTAGGCAAATCGCAGGGCAGGCGATCGATCGCCTAAAATGAGGCGACCGATCGCCGAGAGGCAGTAGCCAATCCAAGGGTTAGGCGATCGATCGCCATGTTTGAAGCGATCGATCGCCGCGAAGAAAAATTTGAGGCGATCGATCGCCTCAGTGAAGCGATCGATCGGCAGATGTGAAATTTTGTAAAATGATTTCTTTTGGCGAATTTTTGGTATTCGACTATTATTTGGCTTCTAATATTGAATTGTATGGTTGTGTAGAACCATCTCAGGTGCCAACAACGTCGAGGAGATAAAGTTATACAACTTCTCCACTTTTGAAACTAAGGTACGTAAGAAACGTACGGGCATCAAACGGTAACATATTCCTAAACTATGACTTTGCATTGATTGCATAAGTATTTATGATGATGATTATGATGAATAAGTTTATGATGATGATGTTGTGATAAACAAAGATGATATGATGTTACGATGACAGTTATGATAAGATGATGATGTTTAGAGATGATGATGCTTATAAGATAATGATGTATGTTTAACTATGCTACTTAGAATGGTTGAACGTCCGGTGGCTATTATGGGCAAGCGAGGAAGGTACTTGCCGCTCACATAACTAAGCGATGGGGTACATCCGCTATCAAGGCGTAGCGAGGGGTATCATCCGCTAAGCGAGGGGGTACATCCGCTATCAAGGAGTAGCGAGGGGTATCATCCGCTGAACAAAGAGATACATCCGCTATCAAGGCGTAGCGATGGGTATCATACGATGTGTTATGTCGAGCGAGGGGGGCCAATTGTACCGCTGTCATAATAGAACCCAGATAGTCCCATTACTAAGTAACATGGATTGTTGTGTGCATATATGCGAAGTATGATGTTAATCATTTACATCTTGAACTAATGATTATATGCATAACTATGAAACAGGGACAACCAAAGAGGGATAATACGATTAACCAGGAAGTATATGTTATCAATTATTTCTGTACATTTATTTACATGCCATATGATGTTAAGTAACGATGTACATGCTCATGATGGGTTGTTCCTGTAGGTACAATTTTGGACCAAGACTAAGGGTCGGGTTGAACTGTGAGCTAAATGAGCATAAAAGAAGATAGGTTACAGGATTTCTTTTGGAATAGTTTCTACTCTAGGAGTAGTATAATTCTATTGATACACTTCTTTTGAGGATGTAATTAATTTAACTTTTGAAAAATTTAGTCTTGGCATGTAACCTAATTAGCTCAAAACTACAACCGGAACCCTAAGAATGTCTTTATGAATGTTTAGCCCTATTTATGTCTTGATTTCACTGTTAAGGTAGGAGGACCCTACAGAAATGCTACACATCCCAATAGATCCACGATTACGGGATGATAAATTGCATGTAATTGACCGAAGGTTTAGTATCAATAATGATTGGATCGTACACCATGTTGTGTATATACATAAATGGGAGATGTCACATGATCTATGTGTGGACAAACCACGATATTGTGCTGTAGTGATCGGGTATAGTGAGTGATATGAATGAGGCACTCATAGATATATTGGTCATCAAAGACAATTTATAGAGACTAGATACCAACATGGTGACTACCAGCGTGGCATCATGTGGTAAGTTAATAGATTTAAACGTTGCTTTTAGAATCTGCAATATGGATTTATAAATTACAAATTTAATTACTATTATTTAATTTTCAGATTGATCAGATGGAGCAGTTAAGTGTTAGTTGTGATCGCTATCCAGCTGATGGAGAATCTGTTATTTGTTTATGGAGTCGATGAGAGAACATCATAGGGCAATAACACAAAATGTGATGCAAATGGCTCGTGAACGACGAGACAGGAACTTCCTACCATATGAAGAAGTTCGTGGGCATGACAAAAAAACAGTACAGCCGGTTCATGCATGCAGTGATAGTGATATTACAGGTCCATCTATGTTGACCCCTATCTCGACAGATGTGGGGTCCTCTTTACTTAATCCATTATGTAATCGATTAATATACATTTGTGAGTCTGAATTAAGTAATAACATACACTGATTAAAAGTATCTTACTAGTTAAGTTGTTACAGGGTTTCTCAAAACCTACCAACTACACATCATATGTACAACAACAACCTACTACAAGATAACTCCTAGGCAGTGGTTTAGCTCGCAGCAGAAAATGACTCACATCCCATCTCCCCACGTCTATGAGTCCCTACAGAAACATTCACACAATGAGTATAGAGAACAACTATCTCAGTGCAATATCAAAACACAATATCAATATCAATGAGAAAGCACAATAAATCATCTAACGTGAATGTTCTGTATCATGCATCCACATGTCATGACATGTCTCAATAATTTCCCTATTATCACGAGCCCCATATGATATGCCTATTTAGCTCAATATGTCAGTGGAACCACATCACATCTTCATATTGGCAGCACATATCATAGTACCATACGCATATGTGATAATAGCCAGAGCATATACCCACACCAGGCGTATATCTCTCAAGCCAAAGCATATGTAGTATATCTATCGTGGCAACCATCCCAGCCAAAGCATATACCACACCAGGCATATCTATCAAGGCACTGATCTTACCAAAGCATATACACATATCTATCAAGGCATCCATCCCAATCATATGAAAGCCATGTATGCATATGCATATGATACTACCAATCATATGACACAAAGATAATATATGATACCAAAATCATAACATGTAAGGACCCTAATCCTTAAGTGCGGAATCAAGGCATAATAGAGCTAATATAATGATCAGAGTGTCAAAGAACGTGTTGAGTTTATGAGCTTAAGCATTACATGCCAAAAATAAGGACTACCAAAAAGGGGTTAATTACATTCCAATCAATGAATGTTCGATTATAGTTTTATACTACTCCTAGAGTAGATACTATCCAAGTAATCCTGTCCTTCAAGTCTCAAAAGCATCCTCAAAAGCTCACCATCTCAACCCGTCTAGCCCTTCTATCATGCCAAACGTGTACCTACAAGGACAACCCCCAAACATGAGCAATAATAATCATTCATATTCAACACAATATGAAGATAAAGCGTAAATGCATAATCATAATAAAACACTTCCTGTTTTCCCCATGCATTTCAAACGCTTCCCGTTTGGTTGTCCCTGTACCATAACTCATGAGTATAATCAATAGATTATTTTTAATGTCATGAACATATACCATTTCATCAATACCAAATACTGATCACCAATCCCTAGTCTGTCCATCACAATGTATTTTAATGCCCCTCGCTTATTTACATATAGGCGGCATAGGATAACCTCGCTTCAATGGACTGCGGGACTCCCACCCCTCGCCTCTCATTGAGCGGCAAATACCCTTTCCTCGCCCTATATGATAACCACGCTCAAATGTGACATGCGGCGCTCCCACCCCTCGCTTCACATTTAGCGGAACCAAACCAAATAGCGGCAAGCATTAAAATCATCAAGGGATGACCACGACTCATGGGATATGCACCAATAATCATATGCATCTATAAACATCATGCATAACATGTATTTGCATCCACAATGCAATACCACATATATACTTGCATCCACAATGCATAACAATAAGTATATAAGATACATGTACCGTTGGGTGCCCGTACGTCCACTACGTACCTTTCCAAAAGTGGAATATGGTAGGACTTCAATTCCTTGGATGTGTTGCCACCTGGGTTGGTTCTACATATTCACAAATACCAATATTAGAACCCAATAATAGTCCAATACCAAAAATCCTACAAAAATAACCAAAAACACCATTTTTGGTGTCTCGCGATCGATCGCCATAAAGCCCCGATCGATCGCGAGACCTCACTGTCTCGAGCAACAAAAATAAACAATCCGCGATCGATCGCGGAGCTTGCGCCGATCGATCGCGGCCTCGCCGATCGATCGCGCCAAACTCGCGATCGATCGCTGAAGCTCACTGCCTCAGCTCTGTTGCTCGCGATCGATCGCGAGAAGGCGCCGATCGATCGCCGAGCTCTGGGCATGCGGGGTTTGGGCACTATTCACCCATCTTCAACCCCAACTCATACATACCCACATACACCAACATCAACCAAACCAACCCACTCAAAATCAACAATAAACATCTATATAAACCCAAATATTTAACATCCAACCAAAATAATACCAAAACCACAACAACCCAACACAAACCCATTTTAAAACCCTTCAAACCAAAATCAAACTTAAACAAAACCTTACAAAAATAACCATGAGGTACCCATACCTCTTGGGGATCTCAAATCACCCAACAATCTCCACAAAACAAGATTTTTGAAAGGTTCCTCTTCACCCCCAAGCTTGAGCTCGAAAATTGGAAGGGAAAGGGTTTGTGGATTTGATTTTGGTAAAGTTAAAAGTGATGGATGGATGAGGTGTGGGGTAATAAAAGAGAATATAAAGTTGGGTTAATTAAAATATATATACCAAAAGAATTTCATGGTGCATAAAACACCCCAACATGATATTTTTCAAAGCATTTACTCATAATGCACCAAATATCAATTAAACACATGATTTCTAATCAATTGCTACCAATGGCAAATAAATCATGCTTCCAATAATATTTACCCGACATGCACCACATGCACCACGAAATGCAACCCCGGGTCACCCTATCCACATGACCATGCATTTCCATAAGGTAAATAAATTCCAACACATAATTAATTACCACATAATTAATCATTGTAAACACAATTAATGCACCAAATTGCAATTAATCATTTCACGGATGTCACATAACATCATCATCACATCTTATCTATACTCCGTACGTCAACACGTACCTGTATTGCGACACAAAAGATGTAAATCAGGCGTCAATGTCTAACCGCCTCGTTGTCCTGTCCCCTGTGATGATGCTACAACAATGCCAATAATATATCATGTTATAATAGGCATTAAAATCAAATTCCACAAAATAACATTTTTCAAAACCTAACCATGGCGATCGATCTCATGCTTTGAGGCGATCGATTGCCTAACGTTTTGATCTTCGGCGATCGATCTCATAATTTCAAGCGATCGGTCGCCTCTCCTTTGAAAAACCTACTGCCTCAAGGCGATCGATTGCCTACTTTGACGCGATCGATCGTTCAAACACCGACTTACCCATGTTTAGCCATAGGCGATCGATTGCCTAAAACGCAGCGATCGATCGCCTCCTCTGTTTCAGAAAACAAAAATGGCGATTTTCAACCTTATCTTCCTAGCTCTTCTCCTACAACTCAAAATTTAACATGTAAACAAGTTTCATGCATTCTCTAAGATCATAACAACATGTTTCTACCATCTTAGAATCCAATTACTAGCATAAAACCATGATATGATTCTTCACATGCTTTCATGCTTCCAACTTAAAACAAAATCAAAGAACTTCTAATTTGCATGATAAAGTAATGAATGTTTAGTCTCCTTACCAAGTAACTTACTTCCTCTTACTCAAATGAATCTTGCAAGTAAAATGCCAAGATAAAAGTGTAAGAGTAAGAAGAACAAGCAAGAGGTTTTGTAGAGATTTGTAGGTGAAAGTTGGTGTATTATGTGTAGACAATCAGCTTATCCCTTCTTATTAACTCCTTCATCCCTAACTCAAATTCACATGATATGTTAATGCACTTGCAACTCAAATACACATGCTAATGCATTTGCAAATGTATACAAATGTGCACCAAGGTCATGTTCCACTACACAATTCATATCTCTTCCTTCTCTTGCATATCAAATCATCCATATGTCAAGACTATACATATCTTTGTTCACAACTCACATATCTCCTATGTTTCTTGTTTATGTTACCTCATAGTAATTCATTCTTTTAATACCTCGATCATCACTCGGTTCCACCCGAACCCCCATTATCATACCGCCAAGTGATATAATTACACCATAATCATATCACACGTATATAAAGCAAATCTAGGCATTACAATTCTCCCACACTCATTGAATTTCGTCCTCGAAATTGCATATACAAACATGCATGTATAGATACGCAACTCAACAATCCTTCTATAAGAAGATAGGAAACATGATCATGTATGCAACATGTAAGGACCCCATATACTTAACCCTTGATTAGTGTATTAATCATTATGTGTGGCACATGCTTTCAATAAAATCATTCGGGAAACTCAGATGATACTGGTTGTAAGGACCCCATATACTTTACCCTTGATTAGTGTATTAATCATTATGTGTGGCACATGCTTTCAATAAAATCATTCGGGAAACTCAGATGATACTTTACCATTTAATGGCAATTACAAAATTTTCTGTAACATACAATGTTATAAGTTCATCATCCTAACAACAATAGACTCATAGAGTTCGCCCATTACCATCCCCATTACACCACTTTTTACATTGTGGACTTTTATAAAAATTTGGGCAGAGTCTCCCCATAAATAGAGCTATCCCGAAATAAGAGCACAACACATAACATAATTCCCGGCCAAGGAAAACATAATACTCATCAGAATACAGCAATATCAAGTAAATTCCCAGCCAGGGAAGACACCACACATATGACAACAAAAAGTGGGTTTCAACACCCACAATACACCAATGACTCTCATATCATTTAGCAATTCTACCTCTAATTGCATGCAACATAGAATGAAAGAGAGAAAGGCTCATGCCTTTATATACAACCCATATACAAGTATAATCATGCTCACATGCGAGCATCATGAATATGTATATAATCCTCAGGGGTATATAAGTACTCTATACGATACCGTGCTCCATCAATCCTTGGTACCACGATCCTGGGAGTACATTCAATCAACAGCTCGAGCTCATCTCCAAAGCCATCGATGTACCTGTTCACCTGCCCCAACAGAGACAACCCCCAACGGGGTGAGCATACCAATTCCACAATTTCATAATCATAATGACATAATACATAATTTACGAAAAAGTAAATATTGTGGAACATATGTGACACTTCCTGGATGGTATCATCCTCATCCTAGCGTACCCCTGTAATAACCCTGTTCTCAAAACAGATAAATCATCAAATCCTGAATATGCAGTTAATCATCACATTGGTTAACCCTAGCCAGTTTCAAATTAACAACATTTCATAACATCTTTCTTTATCTAGCAATTATCATAATTCTAGATATCATATTAAGATTTCCTTAACTTCCGATACTAGTTAATCACTTCTCTGATTAACTACGTCTCTGTTCCTATTCATTACCAATAGGGAATAAAATACAGATATCCTAGATATCTAATCAAATGCCACATTTTCATTTCTTACTTCAAAGTAGCGTCATACTATCGGTGTTCGCTCCGTAGCAATCACACCCCATCATTTGCTCGCTTCATAGCGGCACAAGCATTTCACCATGTGAATCAAAATAACGTAACCAAGTCCCGGTACCATCATAGTAAAACATTTCATGTATTTAAATCATGCATCATACTTGTAAAACATCATTTAAACTATGCTCGTACGCTAAACGTACCTTAAATCCTCGAAGTCCGAGCCAAACCTTGCTCGAGTTCCATGCCCCGAGGAACGATGTGCACACGATAAATAATTCACAATTATTTACGAACATGTAACCCATGCTCAAGCACATCCATAACCCTCAAAATATTGTCAACACAGGACAATAAATCATTTAAAAGACCCGGGGCAGGGTACATGCAGGGAGGGAAAACGAATGCGACATATCGAAAAATTGCCCAAGAACACCTTCAATAATTCGAACCCTAGCATCACGATTCGAACCCAACCAAGCATCATAAATCATCTAAAACATGTAATAAACGATCCCTAACATGAAACATCAACCCATAGCTGTAAGGACCCTAATCCTTAAGTGCGGAATTAAGGCATAATAGAGCTAATATAAACAAATCAGAGTCTAAAAGAACTTGTTAAGTCTATGAGCTTAAGCATTACATGCCAAAAATAAGGACTACCAAAAAGGATGAATTACATTCCAATCAAAAGAATGTGTGCAACTATAGTTTTATACTACTCCTAGAGTAGATACTATCCCAAAATAATCCTGTCCTTGCATCCTCAAAAGAATGCTCGTCAAGCTCACCACCTCAACCCGTTCAAGCCCTTCTATCATGCCAAAAAGGTACCTACAAGGACAACCCCCAAACATGAGCAATAATAATCATTCATATTTAACACAATATGAAGATAAAGCGTAAATGCATAATCATGATAAAACACTTCATGTTTTCCCCATGCATTTCAAACGCTTCCCGTTTGGTTGTCCCTGTACCATAACTCATGAGTATAATCAACAGATTATTTTTAATGGTCTAAACATGTCATGACATATACCAACTGATCAATAACCAATACTGATCCCCAATCCCTAGTCTGTCCATCACAATGTATTTTAATGCCCCTCGCTTATTTACATATAGGCGGCATTGAATAACCTCGCTTCAATGGTCATGCGGCGCTCCCACCCCTCGCTTCACATTGAGCGGCAAATATTCTTTCCTCGCCCTATATGATAACCACGCTCAAATATGACATGCGGCGCTCCCACCCCTCGCTTCACATTTAGCGGAACCAAAACAAATAGCGGCAAGCATTAAAATCATCAAAGGATGACCACGACTCATGAGATGTGCATCCAATAATCATCATATGCATCTATCATCCATATGCATAAATTACCATGTATATGCATCCACAATGCAATACCACATATGGCATAAATCAACATGTATATGCATCCACAATGAAATACTACATATATACTCGCATCCATAATGCATAAACAATGAGTATATAAAATACATGTTACCGTTGGGTGCCCGTACGTCCACTACGTACCTTTCCAAAAGTGGAATTGGTCCGGCTTCAATTCCTCGGTTGTGTTGCTACCTGGGATGGTTCTACACAATTACACAACCCCATATTAGAAGCCAAATAATAGCCAAATACCAAAAATCAAAAATTTGACAAAATAAACCATTTTCCAAAATTCCACAGGCGGCGATCGATCGCTTCCCATAGGCGATCGATCGCCTCAAAATTTACACAGCGGCGATCGGTCGCCTCAAACATGGCGATCGATCACCATTCCTTTGAAAAACCTACTGCCTCTCGGCGATCGGTCGCCTCATTTTAGGCGATCGATCGCCTAACACGTAAAAAGTCTACTGCCTCTTGGCGATCGGTCGCCTCTTTTCAGGCGATCGATCGCCTCGCACAGACATGCGTTTTTCTGCCATTTTTGCACCCAAAATTTCTTCCAACCATACCAACACTTAACCAAGCAACCCAACAACATCTAAACCACATAAACCATCAAAGTATACTTCAAAACAAGTATAAATCCAACCATTAACCAAACCCACAACAACCCAACACAAACCCATTTCAAAATCATTAAAAACCCTTCCAAAACTAACCCAAACACAATAAAAATGATAATGAGGCATCCATACCTCTTGGGGACCTCAAATCACCCAATAATCTTCGCAAAACAAGACTTTTGGAAGGTTTTCTCTTCAACCCTAAGCTCAAGCTCGAAAATGGAAGAAGGGAAAGGGTTTGTGGGTTTTGATTTGGTAAAGTGAGAGTGATTTGGTAAAGTGGGGTTGGGGATAAAAGGGTTGGGTTTAATTAAAAAGCATACCAACAATTTCCATGGTGTATAAAACACCCCAACATGATATTTTTCAAAGCACTTACTCAAAATGCAACAAATATCAATTAAACACATGATTTCTAATCAATTGCTACCAAAGGCAAATAAATCATGCTTCCATAATATTTACCCATCATGTACCACATGCACCCTGAAATGCAATCCCCGGGTCATCCTATCCACATGACCATGCATTTCCATAAGGTAAATAAATTCCAACACATAATTAATTACTACCATAATTAATCATATAATCACAATTAATGCACCAAATGTAATTAACCATTTCGGGGATGTCACAATAGCCAAAACCCCCAAAATTCGAAATCAAACCCTACAAAATTCGAAATAATTTTCGAACCAAACCAACACCAAAATAGCAGGGAATAACTTCACAAGCATGGAAAAGGGGTAAGGAAGGTTACCCAATCGAAAATCGGAAGGAAAATCGACCGAAATCGAAGAACCCTAGAATTTGGGGATCGACGCATTCCTGCAAAATCCGACTTCAAATCGCGATGAAACTTCGAATTGACGGAGGGGATAGCTGCGCCTCGACGAGACGAAGCCGGTGACAGGTCGCACGCGCCGAACGGCGGCCCGACGGCGGCGGGCGCACGTCCTGAAGCCGCGGGTGCTGGTCCAGACGTGAAATGGGCGCCGCGGGAGAGAGAGGAAAAATTGGGGCTGAAATGATTTTAATTTTAAAATCTCGGGTTCATTTGGTATTTATAGCAAAAATACCCTGAAATACTAATAGCCCCACAAATACATCATGATTCATTAAAAATCATCTGTTTTCAAAAAATTCTCTCTCTAACTCAAAAACCCCCTACCGGTGCCCACACAAAGCACCCCAGATCCCGAGACACATCAAAAACCCAACTCTTAGGTTTTTCACCCAAATGAGAATACAATCTCAACCTCTGGATCCAACGATCTCAACTACCCAAATATACGAGCCCAGAAGGCCCAACACCGCGATTAAACTCCAAATCGCCACGTAAAACAACTTTAGGGGTTATTAACACTACGGGATTAACATCTATAATCCCTGGTCCTCACAATATCCCCCACTAAAAGAATTTCGTCCTCGAAATTAGCACCGGTGTATCACATAACACCCAGGCTACACAACAACATGAAGCCATAACCTCGATTCTTGACCATATTAGAATCGTATTAATAAACGCGAGGATACTTACCTCACATCAAACTCTGAAACAGAGCGACTTACCAAAACCAACATATCACCCAAGAGGTAAAACGTACCTCGATGCGGGTCATCCCAAAAGTCAGTCTCTCATGACTGCAAAACAACCAATACTTACGATCCTGAATGACACCTCAACCGTGAGAACGTTGACCTCGTGTCAAACTCTGGAGTAGAATAGACTTCCAAATCTATCATAACGTCAAAAAGTGTCAGCACAACCCAACGCTAATCATCCAAAAGCAGTTAGTCAACTGAAACTGCGAGGATCCGAATCGCTCCCGATTCCATCGTAGATATCATTCAATGACATCTCTTATCATGACTCACGATGTCTAACATACATCGTTACAAGGGAAACATCAGTACACCACGGTGTACACATACCAAACCTGGTTTCCACTTCCAAGCCTCCTCTATCGAAGGAGCAGTCGCATCATTGCAACTCAAATTGGGCAACTTACGGCCACAGATTCACACAAAAGACATCTCATAAGATGTCCACCTCCGGATATCCCAAGAACCACATCCTGGTCATAATTAAACAATCGAGACTCCACAGAGTTTCAAATTTGAAAGGTCATGCAATAAACCCATTGCATACCAAATACATGGATCCCCAGATCGAATCAACGACGACTTGATGACTCTCTTGTTGGTACTTCAACATCATGAGCTGTCCCAGACAAGTCTCACCAAGATTTAAACATAAACGTATATACGTTTCAGTGAGGCATACACAACCTCAACTTCAAATGACGTGGTGACTACTAGAGTCCACCACAATCCACCTCGTATCATCTTACGATTTGCCAAACTTGGCTCCAACGAGCAGTATAATGGCTCTAGCAAGCCCATCATGGTACTGCACACACGCGGCAGACAAACTAGTCGTCGCCTCACTAGGTTCACCTCAAACCTACCAATAAGATGGACGTTTCCACATGGCATACCGTACCATGGGAAGAAGATCAATAGAGTAGTGGGTCTTTACCCAACCTTCCTGTAATGCCGATACACCCTGGACACTCCAATGTCCCTATGTACTTAACATAACCTGATCCTACTCCCTTAGGACCCATTCTACACCCTCATGGGTGGTGTGACCATGTCTACCACATGTCATATCAATGGAAAGCGCGTAATTCCTCCACGATTACTCCTGTCGTCAAAACATGGCCAAAAAGCCATTCCAACGAGCATACCTCAAGGGTATCACCACTCGAAATATGATCACCTCAAACAATTGCTGCGGTACAATCACATGTACAGCGCGTTCATCCACTTCTCGAGTAACCCGCTCGGAAAAAGGGTCACGTCGACCGGTGACGTAGACACCACCTGGTGTTTGACACTGGCACCCAAGGCATACAACTGAATACGTATACTCAACGCATTGTTCATCGTAACGATGATGCATGCCTAATAAGACATCTCCTACACCATCGTCATCGTCATCCCGTGACGATACATGCCCACTCATGGCATCTAAGGCATCGTCAACTAGTGACGATACACGTCAACAATGACATCTGAATGACCTAGTCAACTCGTGACGGTCCATGTACATCGTTACACCATAAGGCAATGACATATAATTCAATGCATGAAAATAATTGGTAACGTATACTTCCTGGTTAATCGCATTAACCCTCTTTGGTTGTCCCTGTTTCATAGCCATGCATATAGTCATTAATTCTTGACATGGATGATTAAAAGCATCATCTTATAATTATCACCATCTTATAACATCTTCATCATATGAGCATCATCATTTCATAAATATCATCATCTTATAACATCATCATCACATAAGCATCGTCATCTTATAGCATCATCATCTTATACATCATCATCATATAAGCATCATCATATTATAGCATCATCATCTTATACATCATCATCATATAAGCATCGTCATCTTATAGCATCATCATCTTATACATCATCATCATATAAGCATCATCATATTATAGCATCATCATCTTATACATCATCATCATATAAGCATCGTCATCTTATAGCATCATTATCTTATACATCATCATCATATAAGCATCATCATATTATAGCATCATCATCTTATACATCATCATCATATAAGCATCGTCATCTTATAGCATCATCATCTTATACATCATCATCATATAAGCATCGTCATCTTATAGCATCATCATCTTATACATCATCATCATATAAGCATCATCATATTATAGCATCATCATCTTATACATCATCATCATATAAGCATCGTCATCTTATAGCATCATCATCTTAGAGATATAACAGTAAATGTACGAAATCATAGTTGAGTAAGCTTGCTGGTTATTCATTAACTCCTTTTCATTTTCCCTGGTTCATATTCATGCACATGGGCATCTTACCCCGTGGCATCTTACCACATAATAACATCGTATGACCTCTTACCATATGGGCATCTTACCCCGTGGCGTCCTACCACATAATAACATTGTATGGCCTCTTACCATATGGGCATCTTACCCCATTATATGGCATCTTACCATAACATAATCATCGTGTGGCATCTTACCACATGGGCATCTTACCCCGTTATATGGCATCTTACCATAACATAATCATCGTGTGGCATCTTACCACATGGGCATCTTACCCAATCATATGGCGTCTTACCATATCATAAACATTGTGTGGCATCTTACCACATGGGCATCTTACCCAATCATATGGCGTCTTACCATATCATAAACATTGTGTGGCATCTTACCACATGGGCATCTTACCCAATCTCATACATTGGGTGGCATCTTACCACATGGGCATCTTACCCAATCATATACGTCATCATAAACATCATCATAATCATCATCATCGTAAACATCATCGTAAACATCATCATCATAAACATCATCATAATCATCATCATCGTAAACATCATCGTAAACATCATCATCATAAACATCATCATAATCATCATCATCGTAAACATCATCGTAAACATCATCATCATAAACATCATCATAAGCATCATCATCGTAAATATCATCGTAAACATCATCATCATAAACATCATCATAATCATCATCATCGTAAACATCATCATCATAAACATCATCATAAGCATCATCATAGTAAACATCATCGTAAACATCATCATCATAAACATCATCATAATCATCATCATATATACTTGTGCAATCATCGCATAATCATAGTATAGAAGTATGGTTTACCGTCTGATTCCCGTACGTTTCTTACGTACCTTCCTTGCAAAATCAGATTCCTTGGTACGTAACATATAGAGTGTTAGACATCACTATTAATGCCATCCTACCGTGTTCCACACGATTCCTGCAACCACAATGGTTAGCAATACCACTTTTCATATCATAAAAGCACATAAACAATTAGTCATGTCGTATAACATTAATGCCATCATGCATAAATATGTGCTATCAATAACTTCCTAGGCCCTCAACAGCCCCAATGAGCAACCACTGCTCTGATACCACTAAATGTAAGGACCCCATATACTTAACCCTTGATTAGTGTATTAATCATTATGTGTGGCACATGCTTTCAATAAAATCATTCGGGAAACTCAGATGATACTTTACCATTTAATGGCAATTACAAAATTTTCTTTAACATACAATGTTATAAGTTCATCATCCTAACAACAATAGACTCATAGAGTTCGCCCATTACCATCCCCATTACACCACTTTTTACATTGTGGACTTTTATAAAAAATTGGGCAGAGTCTCCCCATAAATAGAGCTATCCCGAAATAAGAGCACAACACATAACATAATTCCCGGCCAGGGAAAACATAATACTCATCAGAATACAGCAATATCAAGTAAATTCCCAGCCAGGGAAGACACCACACATATGACAACAAAAAGTGGGTTTCAACACCCACAATACACCAATGACTCTCATATCATTTAGCAATTCTACCACTAATTGCATGCAACATAGAATGAAAGAGAGAAAGGCTCATGCCTTTATATACAACCCATATACAAGTATAATCATGCTCACATGCGAGCATCATGAATATGTATATAATCCTCAGGGGTATATAAGTACTCTATACGATACCGTGCTCCATCAAGCCTTGGTACCACGATCCTGGGAGTACATTCAATCAACAGCTCGAGCTCATCTCCAAAGCCATCGATGTACCTGTTCACCTGCCCCAACAGAGACAGCCCCCAACGGGGTGAGCATACCAATTCCACAATTTCATAATCATAATGACATAATACATAATTTACGAAAAAGTAAATATTGTGGAACATATGTGACACTTCCTGGATGGTATCATCCTCATCCTAGCGTACCCCTGTAATAACCCTGTTCTCAAAACAGATAAATCATCAAATCCTGAATATGCAGTTAATCATCACATTGGTTAACCCTAGCCAGTTTCAAATTAACAACATTTCATAACATCTTTCTTTATCTAGCAATTATCATAATTCTAGATATCATATTGAGATTTCCTTAACTTCCGATACTAGTTAATCACTTCTCTGATTAACTACGTCTCTGTTCCTATTCATTACCAATAGGGAATAAAATACAGATATCCTAGATATCTAATCAAATGCCACATTTTCATTTCTTACTTCAAAGTAGCGTCATACTATCGGTGTTCGCTCCGTAGCAATCACACCCCATCATTTGCTCGCTTCATAGCGGCACCAAGCATTTCACCATGTGAATCAAAATAACGTAACCAAGTCCCGGTACCATCATAGTAAAACATTTCATGTATTTAAATCATGCATCATACTTGTAAAACATCATTTAAACTATGCTCGTACGCTAAACGTACCTTAAAATCTCGAAGTCCGAGCCAAACCTTGCTCGAGTTCCATGCCCCGAGGAACGATGTGCTAACACGATAAATAATTCACAATTATTTACGAACATGTAACCCATGCTCAAGCACATCCATAACCCTCAAAATATTGTCAACACAGGACAATAAATCATTTAAAAGACCCGGGGCAGGGTACATGCAGGGAGGGAAAACGAATGCGACATATCGAAAAATTGCCCAAGAACACCTTCAATAATTCGAACCCTAGCATCACGATTCGAACCCAACCAAGCATCATAAATCATCTAAAACATGTAATAAACGATCCCTAACATGAAACATCAACCCATAGCTGTAAATGATTTTAATTTTAAAATCTCGGGTTCATTTGGTATTTATAGCAAAAATACCCTGAAATACTAATAGCCCCACAAATACATCATGATTCATTAAATCATCTGTTTTTAAAAAATTCTCTCTCTAACTCAAAAACCCCCTACCGGTGCCCACACAAAGCACCCCAGATCCCGAGACACATCAAAAACCCAACTCTTAGGTTTTTCACCCAAATGAGAATACAATCTCAACCTCTGGATCCAACGATCTCAACTACCCAAATATACGAGCCCAGAAGGCCCAACACCGCAATTAAACTCCAAATCGCCACGTAAAACAACTTTAGGGGTTATTAACACTATCTATAATCCCTGGTCCTCACACAACAGTACAGTACGTATATACCACCAGTATAATAAAACTGTAAAATCATACCAGAAAACAAATCCGGATACCGTTGCATCATATGCTGCTCCGTCTCCCACGTTGCCTCTTCGACACCCCGTCTGTCCCACTATACCTTAACCATAGGAATCACTTTATTACGCAACCTGCGTTCAGCTCGATCCAAGATTAGAACCGGTCGTTCCTCATACGACACATCTGTATCCAATTGTACCTCAGGTAACTGTAATACATGACTCGGATCTGTTTCATGCTTCCTCAACAGTGAAACATGAAAAACATCATGAATACTACTCAAGGCCGGGGGTAGTGCCAATCGATATGCCAACGTACCAATACGTTGCAACACCTCATATGGACCAACATACCGTGGAGACAATTTTCCACGCTTACCAAACCGTACTACACCTTTAAAAGGTGAGATTTTCAAGAACACACGGTCACCAACTTGAAATTCAAGTGGTCTACGTCGCTTATTGGCATAAGCAGCCTGTCTGTCCTGAGCAGCTTTAAGTTTCAATCGAATTAACTTCACTTTCTCTTCCATTTCATGAATCATATCCGGTCCATGTAAAGTAGACTGATCCACATCATCCCAATACAATGGTGATCTACATCGTCGCCCATACAAAGCCTCAAATGGTGCCATCTGTATACTAGACTGATAACTGTTGTTATATGAAAATTCCACTAATGGCAACGACTCTTGCCAAGAGGTATCAAACTCTAATACACAGGCACGCAACATATCCTCAAGCGTCTGTATCGTACGCTCTGTTTGTCCATCTGTCTGAGGATGATATGCTGTACTCAACCGCACTTCAGTTCCCAACGCTGTTTGTAACCCTTCCCAGAAATGAGAAGTAAATCTCGGATCCCTATCAGATACAATGGAAACTGGAGTACCATGTAATCTCACTACATGTTGAATGTACAACTGTGCCATTCTCAGATATGTAAATGTCATACAATATGGCACAAAATGAGATACTTTGGTGAGTCGATCAACAATCACCCAAATAGCATCGCAACCAGAAGACGTCCGTGGCAAATGGGTCACAAAATCCATCGTGATATGTTCCCATTTCCACTGAGGAATTTCCAAACTATGTAATTCACCTCCTGGTCTCTGTCTTTCCGCTTTCACTTGTTGACAGATCAAACACCGTTTCACAAAGCTCAATACATCCTGTTTCATACATTTCCACCAAAATTGTGTACGTAAATCATGATACATTTTCTTCCCTCCAGGATGTATACTGTATCTACTACAATGAGCACGTTGTAGTAGTTCTTGGCGTAGTCCCAACGCTGCAGGTACTACCCAACAAGTCCTATATTTCAAAATTCCATCATTGGTAAGTACAAATTGAGATTGTTGTCCTTGACTTATCCTTTCCTTCCACTGTTGTACTTCATCATCAGTCAGTTTTGCCGTTCTGATTTTCTCAAAAATGTCGGGTTCAACCAACAATGTTGATACCCGTACTGGCACTAGTTCCACATCAAAATTATAACCCAAAGTACAATAAGAAGTCATCAATGCGGATAAATGAATCATCTCATCAGCTGTATGATGTACTTTTCGACTCAATGCATCTGCTGTAAGATTAGCTTTTCCTGGATGATATTCAATCTCACAATCATAATCTTTCAACAGATCCATCAATCTCCTTTGTCTCATATTCAACCCCGCTTGAGTGAATAGAAATTTTAAACTCTTATGATCAGTATATATGGTAAACGACGTACCATATAAATAATGTCGCCATATCTTCAAGGCAAAGACAATGGCAGCCAATTCCAGATCATGTACTGGATATCTCATTTCATGTGGCTTCAACTGTCGTGATGCATAAGCTACTACATGTTTGTCCTGCATCAATACACAACCCAAACCTAGTAATGATGCATCAGTATATAATGCAAACCTGTCATGCTCCGATGGAATGATCAAGACTGGAGCTGTAGTCAATCGATGTTTCAGTTCCTGAAAACTACGCTCACAAGTCTCTGACCATCGAAACGGTACTCCTTTCTGTGTCAATTGTGTCAATGGTTTGGCAATTGCTGAAAATCCTTCAACAAACCGTCTATAATATCCAGCCAAACCTAAGAAACTACGAATCTCTGGCACAGAAGTAGGTGCTGACCAATTCAACACTGCTTCCACTTTCTTTGGATCAACTGATATCCCTTCTGCTGAAATAACATGTCCCAAAAAGCCGACACTAGTCAACCAAAACTCACACTTACTGAGTTTGGCATACAACTGATGTGTCCTCAACAATTGCAATACCATATGCAAATGGTGAACATGTTCTGCCTCACTCTGTGAATAGATCAGTATATCATCGATAAAGACAATGACAAATCGATCAAGGTATTCCTGGAAAACCCGATTCATTAAGCTCATAAAGACAGCAGGAGCATTTGTCACCCCAAATGGCATCACCAGAAACTCATAATGTCCATAACGAGTTCTGAATGCTGTCTTCTGTATATCTCCTTCCCTCACACGTATTTGATGATATCCTGACCTCAAATTAATCTTAGAATAAATCCTTGATCCCTGCAACTGATCAAACAAATCATCAATACGAGGAAGAGGATATTTATTCTTTATCGTTACCTTGTTCAATTGTCTATAGTCAATACACAATCTCATTGTCCCATCCTTCTTCTTAACAAATAAGACCGGAGCACCCCAAGGCGATACACTAGGACGTAAGTACCCCTTGTCCAATAAATCTTGCAATTGAGTTTTCAATTCTTTCAATTCAGTTGGTGCCATCCGATAAGGAGCCCGTGAAATTGCAGAAGTATCAGGTATCAAATCAATACCAAATTCCACTTCTCGACTCGGTGGGAATCCAGGTATCTCATTTGGAAACACATCCGCATATTCTGCAATCACTGGTATCTCCTCCACTTTCCTTCCTAGTTTCTGTTCAGTGATAGCAAGGGCATAAATCAAATAACCCGCATGTCCACGCTCTAACAAACGCGACATTCGGATTGCTGATATCAAAGGAATCCTTGCCCTCGATCCCTGGCCATAGAAGAACCATTGATTTCCAGTATCAGACTGAAATCTCACTATCTTCTGACAACAATCCACAACAGATTGATATTTACTCAATACATCGATTCCAATGATGCAATCAAAATCTGTCATGTCTAACACAATCAAATCAGCCTGTAACCCATACTCAGTCTCAAACTGAATAGCACAATCAGACACACTCTGACAAGTCATCACAGTAGTTCCCATGGGTGTCGAGACATAAAGAGGCATCAACAGTGGAGACGAGCATATATGATACTGATCATTAAAAGCTTGTGCAATAAAAGAATGTGATGCACCAGTATCAATCAACAGTAAAGCTGGATAAGTAAATAAAGTACACTTACCCGCTATCACAGCATCAGGAGCTGCCTCTGCTTCCTCCCTATTTAGTGCATACACCTGAGCCTAAGGGGGTCCTGTCCTCTGTCCTCCACCAGACTGTGGTGCACCCTGTGGTCTCTGCTGCACTGTATTTTCTGACATTGGTCCTCTCCTCTGTTGTCCACCCACTTGCGGACAATCACGGATTACATGTCCTGGCTTCCCACAACGGAAACAAACCACCGTATCAAACTGTGGACAATTTCTTTGATAATGTGGCCCTCCACATTTAAAACATTGCAATCCTCGTCCACTACTACTACTACCTTGGGACTGTCCTTTAGATTTTCGGTCATCTCCTTTCCGTGGTCCAAAACGTTTCCCACTAAACCTAGATGAAGATGCACCACCTCGTGGTGATTTAAATGGTTCTCCTCTAGGTCTCATACTTTCAGATGTAGGTGGTTGGGTTTGTCCAACATCTTTATATACCCCTACAACAATCTCAGCCATCTCGGCTCTAGTCAACGCTTCTTCATATGATGTCGGGTTATTGGACATTACTCTATCAAATAATTCAGGCCTCAACCCTTTCACAAACTGTCTGATCTTTGCTTTTGTGTTTACAGCGATATGTGGCACATACCGGAGCAAAGAAGAATAGTGCACAGCATAATCAGATACTGTCATTGATCCCTGTCTCAAATTTGTAAATTCATCCTCTTTCCTCTGCCTTGCAGCAACAGAGAAATAATGCTCCAGAAACTTCATTCTAAACACATCCCAGTTAACTGTCTGTCCTTGAGCCCTCAACTCAAGTACTGTGGATTTCCACTACATCATAGCTTTCTTAGCTAACTGGAATTCAGCTAAGCATAACCAAGTAGTCTTGGCACACGGTGCTGATACAAATATCTGTTCCACACGTTCCAGCCACTCCTCTGACAGTTCTCCTGATTCAGTCCCCTCAAACCTGGGTGGCTGATAACTCAGAAACTGCCTCAACATCAATTCTCCAGGCAACAGTACCTGTTCCACTGGTCCTTGCTCAATCGGTGGTGGTGGCACAGGCACCATCCGCACACTAGAATTGCCACTCATGGCATCCCCAACATCCTCATGATACCCTCTGTCTGTCATAGCTGTATATCAAGGGTTAACAATAACATTCACAATGATATAACATGTTAGAATAACATCATATTCCAAATCCTAACATGATATTACCATGTTCAAAGTGTTTAGGTGTGATGACCAGGGATTATAGGTGTTAATCCCGTAGTGTTAATAATCCCTAAAGTGGTTTTACGTGGCGATTTGGAATTTAATCGAGGTGTTGGGCCTTCTGGGCTCGTTTAATTGGGTAGTTGGGATCGTTGGATCCAGAGGTTGAGATTGTATTCACATTTCGGTGAAAAACCTAAGAGTTGGGTTTTTGATGTGTCTCGGGATCTCGGGTGTTGTGTGAGCACCGGTAGGGGGTTTTGGAGTTAGAGAGAGAGTTTTTGAAAACAGATGATTTTTTAAGGAATCATGATGTATTTGTGGGGCTATTATTTTTTCGGGGTATTTTTGCTATATATAGCAGTTGAACCCAAAATTTTAAGGAAAATATCATTTCAGCCCCAAATCTTTTCTTTCTCCTCCCCTGCGCGCGATTCCCGTCTGCCCTGCGCCCTCGCCGCTTCAGGCGCTTCGCCCGCCGCCGTCCGGCCGCAGTTCGGCGCGTACGACCTACCCACGGCTTCGTCTCGTCCAGGCGCTCCTTTCCCCTCCGGCAATTCAAAGTTTCATCGCGATTTGAAGTCGGATTTTTCAGAAAGGCGTCGATCCCCAAATGTTAGGGTTCATCGATTTCGAACGATTTTGCTTCCGATTTTCGTTGGGTAACCTCCCTTACCCCTTGTTCGTCTTTTTCGTGTATTTCCATGCCTTTATTGTGTTCGAATTTGAAGGATTATAAGGGTTCGAATTTAAGGACTTGTTTGGGTTCGAATTTAAGGGGGTTGAGTTCGAAAATTGGGTTTTTTTGGCAAGGGGTGTTGATTCTTGCTTGGATAGCTTAATTCTCATTTGAGATGAATTATGGTATTATTTGGGTTCGAAATTGTGAGATTCGGGTTCGATTTTTGTAGGGTATTCTTGAACAAATTTCGATATTGTCTCATTTATTTCCCTCCCTGCATGTACCCTGCCCCGGGTCTTTTAAGAGGTTAATTGTCGTGTGTTGACAATATTTTGAGGGTTATAGGTGTGCTTGAGCATGGGTTACATGTTCGTAAATAATTGTGAATTATTTATCGTGTTAGCACATCATTCCTCGGGGCATGGAACTCGAGCAAGGTTTGACTCGGACTTCGGAGATTTAAGGTACGTGCGACGTACGAGCATTTCTATATATATTAGGGCATTTGTGAATGCATAATGAAATTTGATTTCATTGAATAATCGCGCATGAGGATTATATATATATATGTTGATATAGCCAAGGAATGACCCAAATCTTGATATCGCCGCTTGTAGCGTGCGTGACACTAGAGTAGGATGACTCTTACATGATATATGGGGTACTGGGTTTATATGACTATTGTAGGGCATTTGAGATGCCTGAGAATGATCGTGGGGATCATGTATTCATTATAAGACATTTGAGATGTCTATGTATAATGAAGAATTGGTAAAATAAATGCTAGGCATTTGAGCTATCTGTGATTGATAGCGAGGTTGTGAAATCAGTATTAGATATTGAGATATCTATATTTGCATGTTTAATGAGTTGCAACCACTATCTGTTGATATTCGAGTATTAGGCATGCGATGAGTTAATCAATGCGTTGATTTACTGATTTTTGAGATTTGATGAGTTTGATGATTGTGAGAACAGGGACAGTACACGGAATCCCGGATGAGGATGTTGCCATCCAGGGAGTATCATTTAAAATTCATTTATATTTACTTGTGTTGTAAATTATGAATTTCATTATTGTGATTATGAGATTTTGTGTATTGGTATGCTCACCCCGTTGGGGGCTGTCTCTGTTGGGGCAGGTGAACAGGTGCATCGATGGCTGTGGAGCTGAGCTCGAGCTGTTGATTTGATGTACTCACAGGATCGTGGTACCAGGGCTTGATGGAGCACGGTATCGTATAGAGTACTTATATACACCCGAGGTTTATATACACATTTATGATGCTCGCATGTGAGCACGGACATTCTTGTATATTGGTTGTATATAAAGGCATGAGCCTTCCTCTCTTTCATTATATGTTGCATGCAATTGTGTAGAATTGCTAATGATATGAGAGTCGTTAGTGTATTATGTGGGTGTTGAGACCCATTTATGTCGTCATATGTGTGGTGTCTTCCCTGGCTGGGAATTTACTTGGTATTACTGCCTTCTGATGAGTATTATGTTTTCCCTGGCCGGGAATTATGTTATGTGTTGTGCTTGTATTTCGGGATAGCTCTATTTATGGGGAGACTCTGCCCAAATTTTTATAAAAGTCCACAAAGTGAAAAGTGGCAAAAAGGGATGGTATTGGGCAAACTTTGTGAGTCTATTTCGTTGTTAGGCAGATGACCTTATAACATTGAGTGTTAAAGGAATTTTTTTGTAATTGCCATGCAATGATAAAGTATCATCTGAGCTTCCCGATTGGCTTTTTATAGAAAGCATGTGCCACACATAGTGGTTAATACACTAATTATGGTTTAAGGGCTTGGGGTCCTTACATTAGTGGTATCAGAGCAGTGGTTGCTCTTTGAGGCTGTTAAGGGCCTAAGAAGTTATTGATAGCACATACTTATGCATGATGGCATTAATGTTGTATGACACGACTAGTTGTTTATGTGCTTTTTCTGATATGAAAAGTAGTGTTGCTAATCAGTGTGATTGCAGGAATCGTGTGGAACACGATAGGATGGCATTAATTGTGATGTCTGGCACTCCGTGTGTTATGTGCCAAGGAATCTGATTTTGTAAGAGAATCAGGTAAAGGGATATTTCCGAGGTAACATGTCTTGGTATACGTATTGACTTGCAAGTGGTTGCATTTATGCATTGGATGATTGCTGCATAGCGTATATGGCTATTGTTGCTAACCATGATGGTTGCAGGTTATAGGAAATATGGAGTACGTAGAAGACGTACGGGTATCCCAACGGTAACATGTATTCATGTTTGTCTGTGTGACACATGATGAATGCAATGTGATGCATTACTGTTATGATACATGTTATTATGCATTGTTGTTGCATATTATGCATTGTTGTTGCATATTGTGATGTGGGATAAAGAGGTGTATTCCACGAGTCAGGGCGATCACAGTTAAGGTTTTAATGCTTACGCTTTATCGCTGCGCATGTGGATCGGGAGGGGGGAGGCTCGCTGGCACATGGAGGCGAGGTTACGCATTATCGCTGCGCATGTGGAGCGGGAGGGGGGAGGCCCGCTGGCACATGGAGGCGAGGTATACCATACTGAGCGGGGAAGCATTAACATAACTGATGATGACTGACTCAAGAGAGGATGATGATGCATTCCTTTGTGATGACACGGATGATAGCGGTGATGTGTCCCGCTGTGTCGATTTATATTCATTCCATTGTGATGACACGGATGATAGCGGTGATGTGTTCCGCTGTGTCGATTTATATTCATTCCATTGTGATGACACGGATGATAGCGGTGATGTGTTCCGCTGTGTCGATTTGTATTTATAGCGACGGTTCATTCCGCTATATTGATTGGCGAGGGTTCATTCCGCCAGGTGTATTTATAGCGACGGTTCATTCCGCTATATTGATTGGCGAGGGTTCATTCCGCCAGGTGTATTTATAGCGACGGTTCATTCCGCTATATTGATTGGCGATGGTTTATACCGCCGGACACGGATGATAGCGGTGATGTGTCCCGCTGTGTCGATGATGATGATTCACCTCTTTGTGATTATTGGTGATGATTCGTGCCGCCGTATATATAGATAGCGATGCCTCTTTCCGCTATTATGTGGACGATGATTCATGCTCAGGTGTATAGCGAGGTTTCATGCCACTTATTATATGACGAGGTGTCATACCGTCGATTCTATAGCGAGGGATTGTGCCGCTATGTACTCAGCACAGGATTTTACCGCCTTCGAGCGATGGGTGCTGATTACGCACTATTATTGAGCGACGGAGACAGGTATGCCGCTATATTGTTAGCGATGAGGTATGAGATATTGCTATTTTATTAGCTTTATTGTATCTGGCATGCGTTGATATACATGTTTTATTATGCCTATTTTACTAGCATGATGGTGGATGACATGTATCGTCACTAGTTGACAATGTCTTAGATGCCATGAGTTGGCATGTGTCATCACAGGATGACGATGACGATGGTGTAGGAGATGTCTTATTAGACATGCATCATCGTTACGATGATTGATGCGTTGAGTATACGTATTCAGTGGTATGCCTTGGGTGCCAGTACCGAGCACAAGGTGGTGTGTGCGGCACCGATTGACGTGACCCTTATACCGAGCGGGTTGCTCGAGGAATGGTTGGATGCGCTGTACATGTGATTGTACCGCAGCTTACGTTTGGGGTGATCATTTTACGAGTGGTGATACCCTTGAGGTATGCTCGTTGGAATGGCTCTTGGCCATGTGATTTGACGACAGGAGTAATCACGAGGAAATTACTCGCTTTCTGTCGATGTGACATGTGGTAGACCTGGTCAGACCACCCTTGAGGGTGTAGGATGGGTCCTAAGGGAGTAGGATCAGGTTATGTTAAGTACATAGGGACATTGGAGTGTCCAGGGTATATCGGCATTAGAGGAATGTTGGATAAAGACCCACTACTCTATTGAGTTTTCTTCCCACAGTATGGTATGCCGTGCGGAAACATCCATCTTATTGGTAGGATTGAGGTGAACCTAGAGAGGCAGCGACTAGTTTGTCTGCCGTGTGTGTGCAGCACCATGAGGGACTTGCTAGAGCCGTTATACTGCTCGTTGGAACCAAGTTTTGCAAATCGTAAGGTGATACGATGTGGATTGTGGTGGACTCTAGTAGTCACCACGTCATTTGAGACTGAGGTTGTGCATGCCTCACTGAAACGTGTATACGTTTGTGTTTAATCTTGGTGAGACTTGTCTGGGACAGCTCAGGATGTTGGAGTACCAACAAGAGAGTCATCAGGTCGTTATTGACTCAATCTAAGGGAATCCGTGTATTTGGGATGCAATGGGTGTTATTGTATCCAGTTTTCCCAACAGTGGTTCGAGACTAGTGGATCTCGAGTTCGATGGCACTTCCCTTGTGAGGAAGGGGGGTAGTACTATACCTATTTGGGGAATCTTTGAAAGATTCGGTAAGTTGGTGCATGTGGTGTTGATTTTGAGAATCACGCCGTGTTATTGATCGTCGATTTTCATTCTCCTGGATGGGAATGACTCAGGATTGACAGTTGTGTATGGGGCTTAGGGGTATGTTGTAGATACCCGAGCCAAGTGCATTGAGTATGCATGCGATGTCAATACTTAGGCAGGTATACCGGTGAGTATACGGATGCCAGTTATTGATTTCCTTTCTGTCAAGCATAGAGTTATGCTATTTTAGGATGGTTAAATCTCTGATGAGAGATATGGAACACCTTGAGATTGGGAATCTCCATGGCACGATATTTATGAGGAACAATCGTGAAGTTAGTTGACTCCCTTGAAGAGGGATTACCTTGTGTGGGTTAAGGTACTTCCTTGTTGGTGTTTTCCTCCGGGTTATGCGATAACCTTCCCAAGTTTGGATTGTTAAATCCTAGGATTATTAAGGGATGGCAGGAATTCGGATTGGTTGGGTGTCACTGTCGACACAAGCGTTGAGGATGCAATGGGTTTATTGCATGCCCTTTCAGAATTTGAAACTCTGTGGAGTCTCGATTGTTTTTTTTTTACGACCAGGATGTGGTTCTTGGGATATCCGGAGGTGGACATCTTGTGAGATGTCTTTTGTGTGGATCGGTGGCCGTGAATTGCCCGATCCGAGTTGCAGAGGGTGCAACTGCTCCTTGGATGGAGGTGGTCTGTATAGCGGGAAACCAGGTTTGGTATGTGTACACCGTGGTGTACTAATGTTTCCCTCGTAACGATGTATGTTAGACATCGTGAGTCATGATAGAGATGTCATGGAATGATATCTACGATAGAATCAGGAGCGATTCGAATCCTTGCAGTTTCAGTTGACTAACTGCTTTTGGATTTTTTTTTTAGCGTTGAGCTGTGCTGACGCTCTTTGACGTTATGATGGATTTGGAAATCTATTCCACTCCAGAGTTTGACACGAGGTCAGCGTTCTCACGGTTGAGGTGTCATTCAGGTTGCGTTCCTACTAGTTGTATTAGAACGAAGGATGACTGTCTGATCTACAGTCGCAAGTATTGGTTGTTTTGCAATCATGAGAGACTGCCTTTTGGGATGACCCGCATCGAAGTTATGGCTTCATATTGTGGTGTAGCCCGGGTGTTACGTGATACACCGGTGCTAATTTCGAGGACGAAATTCTTTTAGTGGGGGATATTGTGATGACCAGGGATTATAGGTGTTAATCCCGTAGTGTTAATAATCCCTAAAGTGGTTTTACGTGGCGATTTGGAATTTAATCGAGGTGTTGGGCCTTCTGGGCTCGTTTAATTGGGTAGATGGGATCGTTGGATCCAGAGGTTGAGATTGTATTCACATTTCGGTGAAAAACCTAAGAGTTGGGTTTTTGATGTGTCTCGGGATCTCGGGTGCTGTGTGAGCACCGGTAGGGGGTTTTGGAGTTAGAGAGAGAGTTTTTGAAAACAGATGATTTTTTAAGGAATCATGATGTATTTGTGGGGCTATTATTTTTTCGGGGTATTTTTGCTATATATAGCAGTTGAACCCAAAATTTTAAGGAAAATATCATTTCAGCCCCAAATCTTTTCTTTCTCCTCCCCTGCGCGCGATTCCCATCTGCCCTGCGCCCTCGCCGCTTCAGGCGCTTCGCCCGCCGCCGTCCGGCCGCCGTTCGGCGCGTCCGACCTACCCACGGCTTCGTCTCGTCCAGGCGCTCCTTTCCCCTCCGGCAATTCGAAGTTTCATCGCGATTTGAAGTCGGATTTTTCAGAAAGGCGTCGATCCCCAAATGTTAGGGTTCATCGATTTCGAACGATTTTGCTTCCGATTTTCGTTGGGTAACCTCCCTTACCCCTTGTTCGTCTTTTTCGTGTATTTCCATGCCTTTATTGTGTTCGAATTTGAAGGATTATAAGGGTTCGAATTTAAGGACTTGTTTGGGTTCGAATTTAAGGGGGTTGAGTTCGAAAATTGGGTTTTTTTGCAAGGGGTGTTGATTCTTGCTTGGATAGCTTAATTCTCATTTTAGATGAATTATGGTATTATTTGGGTTCGAAATTGTGAGATTCGGGTTCGATTTTTGTAGGGTATTCTTGAACAAATTTCGATATTGTCTCATTTATTTCCCTCCCTGCATGTACCCTGCCCCGGGTCTTTTAAGAGGTTAATTGTCGTGTGTTGACAATATTTTGAGGGTTATAGGTGTGCTTGAGCATGGGTTACATGTTCGTAAATAATTGTGAATTATTTATCGTGTTAGCACATCATTCCTCGGGGCATGGAACTCGAGCAAGGTTTGACTCGGACTTCGGAGATTTAAGGTACGTGTGACGTACGAGCATTTCTATATATATTAGGGCATTCGTGAATGCATAATGAAATTTGATTTCATTGAATAATCGCGCATGAGGATTATATATATATATATGTTGATATAGCCAAGGAATGACCCAAATCTTGATATCGCCGCTTGTAGCGTGCGTGACACTAGAGTAGGATGACTCTTACATGATATATGGGGTACTGGGTTTATATGACTATTGTAGGGCATTTGAGATGCCTGAGAATGATCGTGGGGATCATGTATTCATTATAAGACATTTGAGATGTCTATGTATAATGAAGAATTGGTAAAATAAATGCTAGGCATTTGAGCTATCTGTGATTGATAGCGAGGTTGTGAAATCAGTATTAGATATTGAGATATCTATATTTGCATGTTTAATGAGTTGCAACCACTATCTGTTGATATTCGAGTATTAGGCATGCGATGAGTTAATCAATGCGTTGATTTACTGATTTTTGAGATTTGATGAGTTTGATGATTGTGAGAACAGGGACAGTACACGGAATCCCGGATGAGGATGTTGCCATCCAGGGAGTATCATTTAAAATTCATTTATATTTACTTGTGTTGTAAATTATGAATTTCATTATTGTGATTATGAGATTTTGTGTATTGGTATGCTCACCCCGTTGGGGGCTGTCTCTGTTGGGGCAGGTGAACAGGTGCATCGATGGCTGTGGAGCTGAGCTCGAGCTGTTGATTTGATGTACTCACAGGATCGTGGTACCAGGGCTTGATGGAGCACGATATCGTATAGAGTACTTATATACACCCGAGGTTTATATACACATTTATGATGCTCGCATGTGAGCACGGACATTCTTGTATATGGGTTGTATATAAAGGCATGAGCCTTCCTCTCTTTCATTATATGTTGCATGCAATTGTGTAGAATTGCTAATGATATGAGAGTCGTTAGTGTATTATGTGGGTGTTGAGACCCATTTATGTCGTCATATGTGTGGTGTCTTCCCTGGCTGGGAATTTACTTGGTATTACTGCTTTCTGATGAGTATTATGTTTTCCCTGGCCGGGAATTATGTTATGTGTTGTGCTTTTATTTCGGGATAGCTCTATTTATGGGGAGACTCTGCCCAAATTTTTATAAAAGTCCACAAAGTGAAAAGTGGCAAAAAGGGATGGTATTGGGCAAACTTTGTGAGTCTATTTCGTTGTTAGGCAGATGACCTTATAACATTGAGTGTTAAAGGAATTTTTTTGTAATTGCCATGCAATGATAAAGTATCATCTGAGCTTCCCGATTGGCTTTTTATAGAAAGCATGTGCCACACATAGTGGTTAATACACTAATTATGGTTTAAGGGCTTGGGGTCCTTACATTAGGTAACTCCCTAATACACTTCCTCTACCCATGTTCACCCCGTTCTCGAACCACTGCTCTGATACCACTAATGTGGGGTCCTCTTTACTTAATCCATTATGTATTCGATTAATATACATTTGTGAGTCTGAATTAAGTAATAACATACACTGATTAAGAGGATCTTACTAGTTAAGTTGTTACAGGGTTTCTCAAAACCTACCAACTACACATCATATGTACAACAACAACCTACTACAAGATAACTCCTAGGCAGTGGTTCAGCTCGCAGCAGAAAATGACTCACATCCCATCTCCCCACGTCTATGAGTCCCTACAGAAACATTCACACAATGAGTATAGAGAACAACTATCTCAGTGCAATATCAAAACACAATATCAATATCAATGAGAAAGCACAATAAATCATTTAACGTGAATGTTCTGTATCATGCATCCACAAATGCACTATGTCATGACATGTCTCAATAATTTCCCTATTATCACGAGCCCCATATGATATGCCTATTCAGCTCAATATGTCAGTGGAACCACATCACATCTTCATATTAGCAGCACATATCATAGTACCATACTCATCTGTGATAATAGCCAGAGCATATACCCACACCAGGCGTATATCTCTCAAGCCAAAGCATATGTAGTATATCTATTGTGGCAACGATCCCAGCCAAAGCATATACCACACCAGGCATATCTATCAAGGCACTGATCTTACCAAAGCATATACACATATCTATCAAGGCATCCATCCCAATCATATGAAAGCCATGTATGCATATGCATATGATACTACCAATCATATGACACAAAGATAATATATGATACCAAAACCATAACATCATCATCACATCTTATCTATACTCCGTACGTCAACACGTACCTGTATTGCGACACAAAAGATGTAAATCAGGCGTCAATGTCTAACCGCCTCGTTGTCCTGTCCCCTGTGATGATGCTACAACAATGCCAATAATATATCATGTTATAATAGGCATTAAAATCAAATTCCACAAAATATAACATTTTTCAAAACCTAACCATGGCGATCGAACTCATGCTTTGAGGCGATCGATTGCCTAACGTTTTGATCTTCGGCGATCGATCTCATAATTTCAAGCGATCGGTCGCCTCTCCTTTGAAAAACCTACTGCCTCAAGGCGATCGATTGCCTACTTTGACGCGATCGATCGCTCAAACACCGACTTACCCATGTTTAGCCATAGGCGATCGATTGCCTAAAACGCAGCGATCGATCGCCTCCTCTGTTTCAGAAAACAAAAATGGCGATTTTCAACCTTATCTTCCTAGCTCTTCTCCTACAACTCGAAATTTAACATGTAAACAAGTTTCATGCATTCTCTAAGATCATAACAACATGTTTCCACCATCTTAGAATCCAATTACTAGCATAAAACCATGATATGATTCTTCACATGCTTTCATGCTTCCAACTTAAAACAAAATCAAAGAACTTCTAATTTGCATGATAAAGTAATGAAAGTTTAGTCTCCTTACCAAGTAACTTACTTCCTCTTAGTCTCAAATGAATCTTGCAAGTAAAATGCCAAGATAAAAGTGTAAGAGTAAGAAGAACAAGCAAGAGGTTTTGTAGAGATTTGTAGGTGAAAGTTGGTGTATTATGTGTAGACAATCAGCTTATCCCTTCTTATTAACTCCTTCACCCCTAACTCAAATTCACATGATATGTTAATGCACTTGCAACTCAAATACACATGCTAATGCATTTGCAAATGTATACAAATGTGCACCAAGGTCATGTTCCACTACACAATTCATATCTCTTCCTTCTCTTGCATATCAAATCATCCATATGTCAAGACTATACATATCTTTGTTCACAACTCACATATCTCCTATGTTTCTTGTTTATGTTACCTCATAGTAATTCATTCTTTTAATACCTCGATCATCACTCGGTTCCACCCGAACCCCCATTATCATACCGCCAAGTGATATAATTACACCATAATCATATCACACGTATATAAAGCAAATCGAGGCATTACAACAGATGTGGCTGGTCCATCTATGTATACACCTATCTCGACAGATGATGCATGTCCATCTATGTATACACCTATCCCGACAGATGTGGCATGTCCATCTACATCTTTTGGCACCGATGTATATACTGGTTGTTATGGCCTCGATCCACCGACGTATGATCAATCACCATTCACTCCATATGCTCCGAAATACACACAGCAGGATACAGATGTCGGGATTGGATTTGCACCATCATATACGACATATATTGTTCTATATTATGACGTATCACATGGTGTATTCCCCCAATTCACACCATATCACCACATAATGATGTGCATGTGGTACAATATAGGAATGAACAAGTGGATAGGGGATAAAGAGTTCGAAGAGAGATAATTCATCATCCTTGTGGTACTGGAGGGCATTTACAGATGAGGCCATGTGGTCGTTAATCACATGTGTTGCATTCCTCTTGTAATTATTTTGATTGTTATCAAAAAGTTTGAAAATATGTTTTGTTAGGATCGGACTGGAATGTTTAGAGAGAGGGGGGTGAATGAACACTCCTTTAAAAAATTAATTCTTATTGATTTCTCTCATGTTAGTGAGTGAAATCTGGTTCTTAATCAATCTTTAAGCAGAACAGACCACTGAATATGAGAGTGCAGAAACGGTCTGTTCTTGGCTAGTAAGAATGGCTCGATGGCTTATAAAATGTAAAGCAATACAGAATGTAAATAGACAAGATGTGTTTCTAGAAGTTCGAAGGAAAATCCTTCCACGTCTCCCCTTCTTCCAATCAAGGAAGGATTCACTAGAAGACTTTGAGTAATACAACTACTTGTACAACTCCGATTCAGCTGGATTTACCCCACTACCAGACTGAAACTCCTAGTCTCTCAATCTGTTTAGACACAATCTATCTGACAGTTACAATTGAATCTCACTCTTCTATCTTAGTACAAATACAGAAGACACAGTGAATTTATCTATGCACAAAATGATCCTTTGATGATCAAATATTACAATAAGCTGTTGACCGCGATATTTTTAAACAAAAGATTTCAGAGTGTAACGCGATTCTATACCGCAAGTGCACGGTTGTCAAGTTTTAGTATAGTTAAATGAAAGTACGGGTTGTCAAATCCACAGGGACTAACGTATAAGTACCAAATAAAACTAGTAAAATTATATTTAGCCTAAGATTAACAAGAGGGTAGATTAAACTAATGCAACTATAGAACTAAAGGACCCAAATAAAACAAGAATAGATAAAATAGATGGCTTCCGGATATGTAAAGGAATTTCGCTCGAGAAATTTATCTAGCTTTTCGTTCAACTATGTTATCTTCAAAAATTCGTTTGAATAGGCAATTACCAAATAATTGATTCTTAAGGTGAAAGGTTTTCGTTATTATTCAATACACTCTCTCGAGCTGTATAGAAACTAATATCAAATTAGAACAAGTAACTCTCGTTCACTTATTTACTAATCCAATATTGCATAAATCTTCAAAACCTCGTTACTCTAAATCTATCGATTCAAAGTGCATCGCGTATGTGATTTTATCTCTCGATCTCAATCTTAAATATACATCATGAATTACTGTAGCGTATTATAACGTTATCTCTCGATCTCGGTTATAACTCACAAAATTCAATCAAAGTTAGCTAGTCTTTGATCTTAATAAGCATTTAATTCATGAACAGTAAGAACTCAATCCACTCAAACACATTCGAATCAATAAATCAAACACAATTATACTCAAACTAGATAAAATAAACTCTATTCAATTCAAAACAAATCAATAAGACGTTTAATTGTTTCTCAACCTCAAAAACATCCAATTAAAATGAAAATCAAATAAATCCGAGTTTAGAAATACGATAAACGCTGGAATGAATCTGTGCGTTACACCGTAATCTCTTCTCTTGCTCCTTCCTTGCACTCCGGTAATGGCTCGCTCAAGCTTGGACGAAGAACGGAGGAAAATGGCTTTTCCCCGGATTCTTCTTGGCGGCGGCTCTAGGGTTGTAGGGTGATGAAAATCGGCTCTCTGCCCTCTATGATATGATATGGAAATGATATGGAAATGATCCCTCCTTTAAACCACCGAGAATCAAGTTAAATGGAAAATAAGATTTGCAGAAAATCGCGTATCGATCGATCGAAAAGATTTTTCGATCGATCGGCGCACTGTTCACTTCAGCCTTTAAAACTTTCTGCCTCGATCGATCGATCGAGATTTGGTTCCGATCGATCGATCCTTCGATAAAAAATGTTGCTGAACTCTATGCCCGGCTCGATCGATCGAAATTTTGCAAAATCTGATTTTTTCACTTTTTCGCCTCGATTTCACCCGTTTCGTTCATTTTAGCTCATTTCTTCCATTTCCGACCTATTTTCCTGAAACAAGCAAATAAATACCACAAAGCGTAATTTCATCCAGGAAAAGTACGAAAAACGGAAAGAAATTACAGCTAAAAACACTTAAAATCTAAGCCTATCAACTCCCCCAAACTTGGACTTGATCGTCCTCGAGCAAGCAATAAGCTCGAAAGGTAGAGTCAAACTTAATACTTTGAATGAATCATCTTTACAACTCAACGTAAAAGCTCAGCAATCCTACTTACACGTCAATAAGAGTCATTCAATGTTCAACATGAAGCGTTTTCTCCTAAGCTAAACAATACATCGCAACATCGGAACGTGCGTGTGTGCTATTGTCAACATGAGTTATATACATATCTTTTAAGATCGAACTGTGCCATAAAAACTCAAAGTCAAGATTACTTTAAAATACTCTACAAATCTACTATCCAGCACTTCTCCACTAATGTAATTATTCCCTAGACTTGGATCAGAAGGTCTTTAAAAGCTTATAGCGTTAGGCCTTTTGGTGTCGGCTCCAAAGAAAAGGTAGGATGAATGCAAAGAAGAGAGTATAAAAGAATCAGTTCAAACTTGTTCGCACAATATTGAGCTTCTCTTCAACTTTTTCTAGCCTTGGCCACTTTGGGTCTTATTTGAATGTTTTCATTTTTTTTTCAAGGCTTTTCTCTACATCTTTTCTTATTGCTCATTCTTTTATTCATTTTGTTTTTTTCACAATGAACTCATCTACATAGAACAATTCAGTGCAATGAATGAGATTCATTATACTCCCTTAGGGACGGATAAAATTTTTCATTTAGGCTCAATCCAAGGTATGTATAATGAGTTAGCCAAAAATGTCGAATGGTGGTCTAATTATATGCAATGCATATACCATTCTTTTTCAATAAGGCTCAAGAGGGGACACTAAAGAATGATGTAAACAAGGTAAGCTTGAAAGGCACAAACGTTCCAAAGATCGCCTAAATCATCTCCAAGTCAAGTTCCTAATTATAGAATTTCGCCTCAAAGTGCTTTCAAATAAATTGTAGATTTTTCTAAGATGCTCAAGACTAATCATAGTTAACACAAGTGTTCACTTTATTCAATACATACTTCACTCAATCATGACTCAAAACGTGCTCAAACTATTCCTCAAATTTGACATAATCTCAACAAAGGATATATACAAACAAGTTCAAAATTTTCATGACTCCTATATAGATGGGGATTAATTTCATCATGTATTACCATTGCAAATCCAACTCATCATTTCTCAAGTATTGACTCATTTTCTAAAAAAAAAATTTGTTGATAGTGCTCAAGGATGATTTAGTCTCATAAAAGTGCAGTCATGCAAGAAAAGAAACAAGACAAGAAGCAGAAATGCAAAAACTACAAATATAAACAAACACCCCCCCCCCCCCCAAACTTAATATGTGCATTGCCCTCAATGTACAAGACAAATAAGCGTAAAGGCAAAACACATACCATGACGACGATCGTCACTGATCGTCGTCCTCACCATGCTCCGGAGGGGGAACTGGGTAGTGACGCTCCTCGCCCTGGTATGGCGGAAATGGTGGGTAATCAGCAGGTGGGGGTGCATGCGGCTGATATGGTGAGAAGTGTGGCTCTGGCGAGAACTGGAATCCTGGGAAGCCCTGGGCCATGGCAGTGTTCCATGCACTCTGGTAGTGCATGAACTCCATCTGACGCTGAGCTACCTGCTCATGGTCAAACTGCAATGCTCTCTGCATGCTGTGTATGTCCCGCCGCATGCTATGGATGCTCTGCTGCTCCAGGCGAATGTCTTGGAGATCCATGTGAAGGAGTCCAAAGTGATGCGTGTACACGCTGCAGCAGAGGATGATGATGCTCAGGCATGTCCGGTGTCCGAGGGTCGTGGCTCTGCCCTTCTTCGGCCTGTAGGGGGTGGTGGACCATCAACAACAATCGGGGTCTTCGGTGGCAGTAACTCCTCGTCTTCCCCCCATTGCACTCCGCATCTCTGACATAAAACAGTGATGGTAGATGGAAACGGTAGTGCGGAGGTAGGTGGGTTGCTACCGATCTCATGGATGTGATCACTAATAATCTCACCCAAATCCACGTCCTGCCCTGTGAGAATGGCAAATACCAGAGCCGCTCTGTCCTTTGTTACCTCAGAAGTGTGGGTCGAGGGCATGACCCGTGCGGCGACAAATGAGAACCATGCTTGGGCCTCTGGTGTCAAATGCTTCTTGAGAACCACCTGCGGCTCTCCCTTATCATTCCGCTGCCAATCTACTCCCAGCATGCCAATAACTGCGAGTACCTCATCATAATTGATCATACTCTTATGGAAGGATTGGTACGCACAGTTGTGTATGAATGGCATCCGGTAAACATTATTGATTGTTGCCTGATCAATCAGCACATCCTTTCCTCGGACAAAAACATTTGCTCTGCGTCCTGGTGGGATAACTTGGAGATTCATGTAGAATTCCCTCACCAGCGGAACCACAGCATCAATAGGTGTTTGAACAAACTGAAACCACCCTCGTCGCCTTACTGCCCTTATGAAAGGACATTCAATCTTTTCCATACTCATGCCCCTTTCACGACTGAGGGGTTTCTTGTGATAACTGGGATAAAACTCAGCTGCTGTAGTATTTTCAAACTTCTGTGCGTCATGCTCTTGCTCAGAAGTGGTGGCCTCCGCTTGCTTTTGTTTCTGTGAGGTCTCTGCCTGCTTTGACCTCTTTCTTGGAGCCATTTTCTTGCTAAGTTGTTCTCAATTATTTCGCTTAACTACAACAAAACACCACACCCAAAACACAGCAATACCAACACCCCGCAACACAACAACAATTCCCCCAAACTTTGATTCTTCTTAACCCAATTCAACTACCACAAAGAAATTGCACCAAAGGATGAAAATATATGAAATTGAAAACCAATTACCAAGAAAAAATCTGATCTTTGATGAATTTGGCACTTGGCGTGGAATTCTCTTTTGGATGCAATTCTGCCCAATTCAACTTGCAATACTTCTGATCTGCAATAAAAATCTCATCAGAAACAATTCTTACTTCAAAGATTTGAAGTAATTTGAAAATTGGAGAGAATATGGATGAGAGATTGGAAGAGGCGATTTGGTTCTGCGTTGGAGAGGATAGGAAAAAGTTTGATGTGTTGTGCAGAATGTTGCGTCGGTGCCCCTTTATTTTTCAAAATTTTCTCTCGATCGATCGATCGAGAATATTCTTCGATCGATCGATCGAGGCAGTGAACCTCTTGGTCTTTAAAATTTCCGAGCGATCGATCGAGATTTCAGCACCAGAATACCAAATTCAACTTTTCCAAAAAAATTTCCTCTCGGGTTGCTTCGCCTACATCTTTATTGATCTTGTTTTTTTACACCTGCAACAAAAATTGCACTGATTCATTCACAAAACATCTAAAAACAAATTAAAAACAACTAAACTACAAAGAGGAAGGGGAAGAAAGTTCTTAATTTATAGTCCCAAGCTGGACTGTCACCTCCTCGTCTGTTAACTTGATTGCTCCTTTGGATTCTTCACAGAATCACTCGGGAGTGTACCTTGCGTCCTTCCAGAAATCAACGTGGCCAGCTGCCCTATCTGCACTTCCAGGTTCTTAATCGATGCATCCTGATTCTGCATCCTCACCTCAGTCGACGAAAATCAGTTTGGCCATCAGCTCCTCCATACTCTGTTTTTGTGTGAACCCCGACTGTGGTTGTGGATTCAACACATTCTCTTGGTTTGACCACCTCAGGTTTGGGTGGTTCCTCCACCCCGGATTGTATGAGTTCGAATATGGATTGTTCTGCTGCCTATTCCCTACGAAATTCACAGCTTCAGTAGATTGATTAAATTGGTTACCTGCTTGGCACTCAATGCTCGGATGACTGCCTCCACATAAATCACAGGAAAATAGCTTGAGCTTGCATTGCTGCTGCACCCATGCTATCTATCATTTCGGTTCATAGCTTCCAACTGAGCCGAAATAGCAGTAATCTCATCCACTTGATGGACTCCTATTGGTTTCTGTGGCGTGTTCCTTTCAGATTGCCACTGATAGCTATTGGACGCCATTTCCTCCAATAAGTCATATGCTTCTTCCGGTGTCTTCCGCATGATCGATCCCCCAGATGCTGCATCTATCATAGATTGGTTAGCAGAAAACAAACCATTGTAAAAAGTCTGTACCTGCAGCCAGATGGGTAGACCGTGATGTGGGCATCTCCTCAATAAATCTTTAAAACGATCCCACGCCTCGTATAAACTCTCGGGATCTAATTGCCCGAACGTAGTGACATCGTTCCACATCTTTGCCGTCTTGGAGGGAGGAAAGTACTTCGATAAGAAAGCTTTTGTCATCCCTTCCCATGTTGTAATTGATCCTGCATGTAATGAATTCAACCAGGATTTAGCTTTGTCTCTCAATGAAAAAGGGAAGAGCCTTAACCTGATGGCGTCGTCGGAGACTCCATTATGTTTAAACGTGTCACAGATCTCCAAGAAGTTGGAGATGTGAGTGTTTGGATCGTCCGTGGCAGCTCCCCCAAACATTACAGAGTGATGTATCATTTGGATAATTGCAGGCTTGATCTCGAAATTATTTGCCTGGATTGTCGGCCTAGTAATGCTGGATAAAGATCCATGAAACGCTGGCTGTGCAAAGTCCATCATCGATCTCGGGTTCTGTGCATCGTTATTGTCGGCCATTGCTCGAGCTTCTCGTAGTCTTCTAAGTAGAGTTCTCTCTATTTCAGGATCGAACGGCTCGAGAATGGGCTCCTCTCTTTTGAGCATGCACTAGAGAAATGGTTCCTGTACAGAATCAGACAAAAGGAAACAACAACCAAAATACAAAAATCAATAACAAAAATCAACTAACGAAAACGAAAAAGAAAAACGAAAACGAAATAACACAAATTGGCTAAATTACAATTAACTAATCACGTATGATATTATACAGATTAGTCCCCGGCAACGGCGCCAAAAACTTGACCGCGATATTTTTAAACAAAAGATTTCAGAGTGTAACGCGATTCTATACCGTAAGTGCACGGTTGTCAAGTTTTAGTATAGTTAAATGAAAGTACGGTTTGTCGAATCCATAGGGACTAACGTATAAGTACCAAATAAAACTAGTAAAATTATATTTAGCCTACGATTAACAAGATGGTAGATTAAACTAATGCAACTCTAGAACTAAAGGACCCAAATAAAACAAGAATAGATAAAATAGATGGCTTCCGGATATGCAAAGGAATTTTGCTCGAGAAATTTATCTAGCTTTTCGTTCAACTATGTTATCTTCAAAGATTCGTTTGAATAGGCAATTACCAAACAATTGATTCTTAAGGTGAAAGGTTTTCGTTATTATTCAATACACTCTCTCGAGCTGTATAGAAACTAATATCAAATTAGAACAAGTAACTCTCGTTCACTTATTTACTACTCCAATATTGCATAAATCTTCAAAACCTCGTTACTCTAAATCTCTCTATTCAAAGTGCATCCCGTTTTTATCTCTCGATCTCAATCTTAAACATACATCATGAATTACTGTAGCGTATTATAACGTTATCTCTCGATCTCGGTTATAACTCACAAAATTCAATCAAAGTTAGCTAGGCTTACTCATTTATTTCATGAACAGTAAGAACTCAATCCACTCAAACACATTCGAATCAATAAATCAAACACAATTATACTCAAACTAGATAAAATAAACTCTATTCAATTCAAATCAAATCAATAAGACGTTTAATTGTTTCTCAACCTCAAAAACATCCAATTAAAATGAAAATCAAATAAATCCGAGTTTAGAAATACGATAAACGCTGGAATGAATCCGTGCGTTGCACCGTAATCTCTTCTCTTGCTCCTTCCTTGCACTCCGGAAATGGCTCGCTCAAGCTTGGACGAAGAACGGAGGTAAAAACCTTTTCCCCGGATTCTTCTTGGCGGCGACTCTAGGGTTGTAGGGTGATGAAAATCGGCTCTCTTCCCTCTCTGATATGATATGTTATGATATGGAAAGGATCCCTCCTTTAAACCACCGAGAATCATGTTAAATTTGGAAAATAAGATTTGCAGAAAATCGCGTATCGATCGATCGAAAAGATTTTTTCGATCGATCGTTGCACTGTTCACTTCAGCTTTAAAACTTTCTGCCTCGATCGATCGATCGAGATTTGGTTCCGATCGATCGATCCTTTGATAAAAAATGTTGCTGAACTCTCAGCCCGGCTCGATCGATCTATACATATTCTCGATCGATCGAAATTTTGCAAAATCTGAATTTTTCACTTTTTCGCCTCGATTTCACCCGTTTCCGTCATTTTAGCTCATTTCTTCCATTTCTTTCAGCGATGGTTCTGCTCAAGAATATTTTGACTTGTAAGCTTGTGTTGTTTTGTTTCTTGATTTGATCAGTAAAGTCCTTTTTCGAGTACCTTAGTTGCATCCTTATATAGTCGTTTATACCAACGACACTATTTCCTTTTTCTGTGCAACTCTTGACTCTGTTCATTCTCTGAACAAGCTTCAGTCTTCTTCTTTTAGGTACTTTCCCTTCTGGTCTGTGCTTTCGGCGTTTGTCAGGTAGACTCTCTTTTGTCTACTTACCTTTTAAGGTAATCTTCAGTCCTTGGTCTTTTTCAGCATTAAATGTATCATTAAATACTTCAATAAATAGCCGTTAATTATTTCGGACTAAAGGACGAAGCTTACTTAACTTTGTCTGCTCTGATCTGATCTTTATTGAGATGATCTGTGCTTCGACCTGGTCCGACTGGTTTGCATCGATCCGTTCTGATTTTGCGATAGACTATATCTGTGATGCCCCGAAATTAATTATATGCAATTTAGGCATTAATGATGTTTATGTGATTAATTATGGTAATTGATTTATGTGTTGGAAATTAATTATCATGTCGAAATGCTTAGTCACTTGATAGGCGTGACCTGTGGGTTGCATTTCAGGGTGCATGTTATGCATGTTAGAAAAATGGGGTGTTAACATGATTTATTTGTATTGATTGTTAATTATGTGGAAAGAATGGTTTAGTTGAAGTTTGATGCATTTTGTAAAATGCTTTTAAAATACCATGTTGGGGTATTTTATACATCCTGTTAATTGTTGGGGTACAATTTTATTAGCCTTTAAAACCCATACCCCACTATACCCCCCACTTTAGTCACTTTACCCCCCCCCCCACTCTTTTAAATCCCCAAATTCATCCCCAACCCTAACCCATTTGCTATTTTCGATTTTGGCATAAAGTGGAAGGAGAAATATTCACAAAACCTTTGTTTGTGAGATTTATTGTAGGATTTGGAGTCCTTAAGAGGTATGGAACCCTTCCTAAAGTTTTTATGATGTTTGGTTTGATTTTGAAATGGGTTTTGATTGTTTGAAATGGGTTTATTTTGGGTTGGTGTGATTTTTGGATGGGTGTAGGATTTTTAGTTGTTTAATGATGTAAAATGAAGGTTTGAAGTGTTTTTATGTTATTGGTTTGTTGGTGTAAGTGTTGGTGAAGATGGGGAAGAAATGTAGTGCAAAAATGGTGTTTTTCCACGCACAGGCAGCGGCGATCGATCCCCCATTTTTGGCGATCGATCGCGCGCAACCAGTAGGCGCCAGTAACATTTGGCGATCGATCGCCACATTTGGGCGATCGATCGGTGAGGCTGGTGATCGATCGCGCCAAAAGTCGCAATCGATCGCCAAGGGCGGAAATTTTCAGTATCGTCCAGTATGATCTCGCGATCGATCGGGCCTGGGCGGTGATCGATCGCGAGATGTAAAAATGTGTGTTTTTGATTATTTTGTGGGATTTTTGGATATTGGACTATAATTAGCTTCTAATATCGATTTGTATGGTTGTGTAGAACCATACCAGGTACCCACAACTTCAAGGAGATAAAGTTCTCCAACTTCTCCACTTTTGGAATTAAGGTACGTAAGAAACGTACGGGCATCGGACGGTAAAACACATTCCTATACTATGACTACGCAATGATTGCATAAGTATTTACGATGTTTATGATGATGATTATGATAAGTAAGTTTATGATGATGATGTTTATGATGAGTAAAGATGATATATGATGTTTATGAGGACGTTTATGATAAGATGATGATGTTTATAAGATGATGATGTTTACAAGATGATGATGTTTACAAGATGATGATGTTTATAAGATGATGATGTTTATAAGATGATGATGTTTATGATATGATGATGATGATGTATGTCTAACTATGTTATTGAGAATGGTTGAGTGTCTGGTAGTTGTTATGGGAAAGCGAGGAAGGTACTTACCTCTGACATAGCTAGCGAGGAGATACATCCGCTATCAAGGTGTAGCGAGGGGTATCACAGTACCGCTATATGTCGAGGCGAGGGGGCCAATTGTTCCGCGGACATAACAAGGCCAGAAACATCCCCATTTCTAAATAACATTGTTGATTATGAGCATATATGTGAAGTATGATTTTAATCATTTATGTCAAGAACTAATGATTATATGCATGACTATGAAACAGGGACAACCAAAGTGGGTTAATGCGATTAACCAGGAAGTATATGTTACAATTATTTTCATGCATTTATTTATATGCCATTACCTTATGATGTTAAGTAATGATGTACATGCTCATGATGGGTTGTTCCTGTAGGTACACTTTTGGACTGAAGGGCTAAGAGTCGGGTTGAGGCAGTGAGCTAAAAGGAGCATGAATGAATATAGGATACAGGATTTTGATAGTCTCTACTCTAGGAGTAGTGTAAATCTATAGCTTTAACATTCATTATCGAGAATGTAATTATTAAGTTTTGAAATTTTATTTTTGGCCTGTAATCTTATTAGCTCAAAGCTACAACCGGAACCCTAAGATGTTATTAATGCATGCTTAGTCCATAATATGTGATTATTATGATGTTAAGGTAGGAAGACCCTACATTAGTGGTATCAGAGCAGTGGTTAGAAAACCAGGGAATGAGTGAAGGGTAGCCTTAGCAATAAGTTGGCTAGGTGCTTCTTTTAAACATGTTTTGTAAATATGTTGCATATGAAGTATATGACTATTATACTAACATGTTATGGTTCTAACGATGTATTTTATGAACTGCTTTTGGGTATTGTTGTTAACCCTTGTCTTGCAGCATGGCAGCAAATGTGGAAGTGGGTGATGCAGTTAGTGTTAATGCAAGTGCTGGGCATACCAATCCCCTACCACCGCCAGCCTTGGGCGAAGAACCCTCTGAGCAACAGTTACTACCTGGGGAGCTAAGTTTGGCTCAGTTTCTGACATACCGACCCCCGATGTTCGAAGGAACTGAGACAGGGGAACTGGCCGAGGAATGGTTAGAGAGGATCGAACAGATATTTGTGGCAGCTCCTTGTGCGAAGTCGGCATGGATAAGACTAGCGGAGTTCCAACTGGCCAAGAAGGCATTGATGTGGTGGAAGACCACAGTAATAGAGCAAGAGGCTCAGGGTCAGGAAATAAATTGGAAACTGTTCAGAACTCGGTTTCTGACCCGCTACTTTTCAGCTGCTGCACGACAGGCTAAGGAAGATGAGTTTACTAACCTCAAGCAAGGTAACATGCCTGTGTCAGGTTATGCTCTTCATTACTGTTCTTTGCTCAGATATGTACCTCACATCGCCGCAAGTACTCAAGCAAAGATGAGGAACTTCATGAAAGGTTTGAGGCCGGACCTGTATGACAGGGTGATTACTTATGGCCCTGCTTGCTTTGATGACGCCCTTTCACGGGCTGAGCTAGCCGAACTGGGAGTTGGTGCATATCCTGATGCCGTGCCACCTCTAGCACCCCCTCAGAAATCTACTTCTGATAATTTGAGGCCGAGGGGTGATCAGTTCAAGCCAAGGGGGAACACATCAGCTTCGAGATTCAGTGGTAAGAGGCCTGAGAATCGTTGGAAAGGAAGCCGTAGGAATGATGCCCCGTTAGGGAGAGGTCAGTCTCAGGGAGGCAGATTTGTGAAGGTCCAGTGCTCTCTTTGTGGGCAACCACATTCGACGAAAGACTGCGTTGGTTGTTATGTTTGTGGCAATAAGGGCCACTTTGCTCGAGAATGTCCCAATAGGGAGTGACAACGGAACTCTACGGGGAGGCCTGCTGACAGAGCAGTGCAGCACAAACCACTGTTTGTACCGAGGCAGTATGGAGGTCAGCCTATGGGGCCACCTCAGGGGCAAGTTTATGCTTTGACAAGGGAGCAGGCTACAGCAGCTCCGGAGGAAGTGATAGCGGGTACGTGTCTTTTATTTACGCACACTGCTTTTATATTGATAGACACAGGTGTGTCACACTCTTTCGTGTCGACAAGTTTTGTGGAAAGGCACCACATATGCACTTCTCCGTCGCCCACGCCTCTTGTAGTCTCGACACCCGCTGGAAGAAGTTTGATTACTGATCGGATAGTCTATGACGGCCTCATTTATTTTGATGGTAACGAGCTAAGGTCAGATTTGATTGTTCTGGGAATGTCAGACGTTGACTGCATTGTGGGCATTGATGTTCTGAACAGGTATCAGGCAGTTGTGAACTGCAGGCAGAGGACTGTCCGATTCAGGTCTGATATGGGAGTCCAGTGGGCATTCTATGGGGATGGTTCCCGTTCAAAGATCCCGTTGATATCTGCAGTCAAGATGGCACAGTTGTTGGAACGGGGCCATTCGGGATATCTCATTTATGTTGTTGATATGACTGAAAAGAAGGAAGAATTAAAGGTCGAGGATGTGCCCATAGTGGCGGAGTTTCCTGATGTCTTTCCGGAAGAGATTCCCGGATTTCCACCGACGAGAGAGGTCGAGTTTGGAATTGAGTTACTACCGGGGACGTCTGCCATTTCTCGTGCCCCGTATAGGATGGCACCAGCAGAGTTAAGGGAGTTGAAGGTTCAGTTGCAAGAGCTCCTTGATAAGGGTTACATACGCCCTAGCGTATCGCCCTGGGGTGCACCAGTCCTATTTGTCAAGAAGAAAGATGGTTCGATGCGGCTGTGCATCGATTACAGACAACTGAACAAAGCCACAGTGAAGAATAAGTATCCACTTCCGAGGATCGATGATTTGTTTGACCAGTTGCAGGGTACGAAGCTCTACAGTAAGATCGATCTAAGGTCGGGGTACCATCAGATTCGGGTAAGGGAAGATGATGTTCAGAAGACAGCTTTCAGGACTAGATATGGGCACTATGAATTCTTAGTCATGCCTTCCGGGGTGACAAATGCCCAAGCTGTTTTTATGAGTCTGATGAACAGAGTATTTCAACCATATTTGGATCAGTTTGTCATTGTTTTCATTGACGATATACTCATTTACTCCCGGACCGAAGAGGAACACGTGAAGCACTTGAGGACAGTACTCCAGATCCTTAGGGATCATCAGTTATATGCAAAGCTCAGCAAGTGCGAGTTTTGGTTGAGCAGTGTAGTGTTCTTGGGTCATGTTATATCTAGCAACGGGATATCTGTAGATCCCAGGAAGGTTGAAGCTGTGATGGAGTGGGCTGCACCCACTTCTGTACCCGAGATACGGAGCTTCCTTGGCTTAGCAGGTTATTACCGATGTTTCGTCGAGGGATTCTCTAAGATTGCTAAGCCGTTGACACAGCCGACTCAGAAAGGAGTCCCGTTCTATTGGTCCGAAGCTTGTGAGGAAAGCTTCCAAGAATTGAAGCGTCGTTTGACTACGGCACCTGTATTGGTGATTCCTTCTGAGAATAAGAGGTTTGCCTTGTACACGGATGCATCATTGCAGGGTTTGGGCTGTGTGTTGATGCAAGATAAGCACGTGGTGGCTTATGCTCCGAGGCAGTTGAAGCCTCATGAGACCAGATACCCAGTTCACGATCTGGAACTGGCGGCCATCATTTTCGCCTTGAAGATTTGGCGGCATTATCTATATGGTACTTCATTTACCATCTATACGGACCATAAGAGCTTGAAGTTCTTATTCACCCAAGCAGAGATGAATATGAGGCAAAGAAGATGGATGGATTTACTCAAGGATTATGATTCTGAAATTGAGTACCATCCTGGTAAAGCAAACTTGATAGCAGACGCCTTAAGTCGGAAGGTGAAGAGTACTGCTGAGGATGCCATAAGTCTATCAGCTATGATGACTTCTTATTGCCATCTGGGCTATGATTTCGATGTGGACACGTCGCCGGTGCGAGTGTTGACCTTATTGGCTGAGCCAGACATGTTTGAGGCTATCAAGAAAGCCCAGAGGTTGGATGATGAGGTTCAGAGATGGTCATCGATAGTACTTCAAGGTCAGTTATCAAAGTTCAGAGTGGCAAAAGATGGTTCCTTGAGGCTTGGTAACCGTTGGGTAGTGCCGAGGGCACCAGAGTTGCGTCAAGGGATCTTGCACCGTGCTCATAGCATCAGGTTTTGTGATGCCCCGAAATTAATTAATTGCAAGTAAGGCATTAATTATGTTTATATGATGTATCATGTGTTGATGGATTTATGTGTTGGGTATTAAGATGTTAACATGATTTAATTGTATTAATTATTAAATATGAGGAGGATGTGATTTTAGATGAAGTTTGGAGCATTCTTGTAAAATGCCTTTAAAATACTATGTTGGAGCATTTTATACATCATGTTAAGTTTGGGGTACAATTTTAATTAAGTTAAAGCAACCCCTTTTAAATCCTCTACCCATCACTTTAACCCCTTTACCTTTCACTTTATTAAAAATCCCCAAATCACTTCCCAAACCCCAAACCCTACCCATTTTCGAGTTCCACCAAAAGAGGAGAAGAAAAGTCCCACAAAAACTTTGTTTGTGTGATCTTTGCTAGGATTTGGAGCCTACAAGAGGTATGGAACCATTCCTATAAGTTTTATGATGTTTGGTGTTGAAATGGGTTAAGTTTTTGATGTTTTATGTGGGTTTGTTTGGGTATGTGTTGTTTATGGTTGGGGTATGTTTTTTGAAGTGTTTTATGTTGGTTTTAGTGGGTTATGATGTTATTGAAGTTGTTAAGAAGTTTGGTTTTGGGTGGCATGAGGAAGAGCTTGAAAAATGAGCATTAATGGCGAAATTTCGAAGCACAGCACTCGGCGATCGATCGCCCGTTCTTGGCGATCGATCGCGAGCCTCCAGTGCCCGCCAGTAGCATTTGGCGATCGATCGGCGAGGCTGGCGATCGATCGCGCCAAAAGTGGCGATCGATCGCCAAGAAGAGAAATTTTTGCCCTCGTCCAGTGCGATCTCGCGATCGATCGCGCCTGGGCAGCGATCGATCGCGAGCTGTCAAAAAAATGGATTTTTGATATTTATGTGGGATTTTTGGATATTGGACTATAATTAGCTTCTAATATCAATTTGTATGGTTATGTAGAACCGTCCCAGGTAACCACGACTTCAAGGAGATAAAGTCTACGATTTCTCCTTCTTTTGGAATTAAGGTACGTAAGAGACGTACGAGCATCGGACGGTAAACCATACCCTTACATATTATGATGATGTTTAAGATGATGTTATGATGATGATGTCTATGATGATATTTATGATGATGATGTCTATGATGATATTTATGATGATGATGCTTATGATGATGTTACGACGATGATGCTTATGATGATGTTACGATGATGATGTTTACGATGATGTTACGATGATGATGCTTACGATGATGTTACGATGATGATGCTTATGATGATGTTTATGATAATGATGTTTATGAGGACGTCTATAATGACGAAGTTTATGATAAGGTCATACGACGTGTATGATTGGGTAAGACGCCCACGTGGTAAGATGCCACCCAAAGTATATGATTGGGTAAGATGCCCACGTGGTAAGATGACACGCAATGTTTATGATATGGTAAGACGCCATATGATTGGGTAAGATGCCCACGTGGTAAGATGCCACACGATGATTATGATATGGTAAGATGCCACACAATGGGGTAAGACGCCCTAATATATGAATAAGAGTCAGGGATAACGAAGGAAGTCGAAGGACGACCAATAACCTTTACTTAACTAAGATGTTATGCATTATTGTATGCTTTTATATAATGTTAAGTAAATATGCGTATGCTCACGATGTGTTATCCCTGTAGGTACACTTTTGGACCAAGGGCCTAGGGTCGGGTTGAGGAAGTGAGCTAAAGGGAGCATGATGAACGTAGGATGCAGGATTTTGATAGTCTCTACTCTAGGAGTAGTGTAAATCTATAGCTTTAACATTCTTTATTGGGAATGTAATTAAATAGCTTTTGGAAACTTTATTTTGTCCTGTAATCTTCTTAGCTCAAGCTACAACCGGAACCCTTAAGAGGTTATAAATGCATGTTCTGTCCAATTTATGTGTACTAAATGATATTAAGGTAGGAAGACCCTACATTAGTGGTATCAGAGCAGTGGTTAGATAACCCGGGAATGAGTGAAGGGTAGCCTTAGCAATAAGTTAGCTAGGTGCTTACTTTCGAACATGTTTTTGTGCATAAGTTGCATATGAAGTATATGATGTTATGCTAACATGTTTTGTTTATCTAATGAAGTCTTATACGAACTGCTTTTGGATCTTGTTGTTAACCCTTGTGTTGCAGTATGGCAGCAAATGTGGAGGTAGGTGACGCAGTGAGCGTCAATGCAAGCGCGGGGCGTACGAATCCCCTACCCCCGCCAGCTTTTGATGATGAACCGGCCGAACAACAGTTGTTGCCAGGGGAGCTAAGCTTAACTCAGTTTCTCGCTTACCGACCCCCAACCTTTGAAGGAACCGAAACTGGGGAACGAGCTGAGGAATGGTTAGAAAGAATAGAGCAGATCTTTGTGGCAGCCCCATGTGCGAAGACAGCATGGATACGGTTAGCAGAGTTCCAGTTGGCCAAGAAGGCGCTAATGTGGTGGAAGACCACTGTGGTAGAGCAAGAGGCTCAAGGTCCTGAAGTTAACTGGAAAATGTTTCGAACTCGCTTTTTGAACCGTTATTTCTCGGCTGCAGCACGACAAGCTAAGGAAGATGAATTCACTCACCTCAAGCAAGGTAATATGTCAGTGTCAGATTATGCTCTTCAGTTTTGCTCCTTGCTCAGATATGTGCCTCACATTGCCACGAGCACGCAAGCAAAGATGAGGAATTTCATGAAAGGATTGAGGCCGGAGCTATACGATAGGGTGATCACTTATGGCCCTACTTGCTTTGACGATGCACTCTCACGTGCCGAGATGGCCGAACTAGGAGTGGGTGCATACCCTGATGTTGTACCATCGTCGGCACCCTCTCAGAAATCCACTCCGGATAATTTGAAGCCAATGAATGATCAGTTCAAGTCAAGGGGGAACTCATCGGCGTCAAGGTTCAGTGGTAAGAGGTCTGACAATAAATGGAAAGGGAACCACAGGAGTGATGCCCCATCTGGAAGGGGGCAGTCTCAGGGAGACAGATCCGGGAAGATCCAATGCACTCTTTGTGGGCAACCACATCCGACGAAAGATTGTGTGGGGTGCTATGTTTGTGGCGACAAGGGCCACTTTGCTAGACAGTGTCCCAACAGGGGAAGTCAACAGGGTTCTGCGGGGAGGCCTGCGGATAGGACAGCACAGCACAGACCCCCATTTGTGCCGCGTCAACATGGAGGTCAGCCCATGGGGCCACCTCAAGGACAAGTCTATGTATTGACAAGGGAGCAAGCTTCAGCGGCTCCGGAGGAGGTTATAGCGGGTACGTGTCTTTTATTTACGCACCCTGCTTTTATATTGATCGACACAGGTGCGTCACACTCTTTTGTGTCAACAAGTTTTGTGGAAGACACCACATATGCACTTCTCTGTCGCCCACGCCTCTTATAGTCTCGACCCCCGTTGGAAGAAGTATGAGTACTGATCGGATCGTCTACAATGGCCTCATTTATTTTGAGGATAAAGAACTAAGATCAGATTTGATTGTTCTGGGAATGTCAGATTTTGACTGCATTCTGGGCATCGACGTTCTGAATAGGTATCAGACAGTTGTGAACTGCAGGCAGAGGACAGTACGGTTCAAATCCGATATGGGAATTCCATGGACGTTCTATGGGGATGGTTCTCGCTCAAAGATTCCATTGATATCTGCTGTCAAGATGGCACAGTTATTGGAAAGAGGCCACACAGGATATCTCATATATGCCGTTGATGTTACGGAAAAGAAAGAAGAAGTGAAAGTTGAGGATGTGCCCGTAGTGGCGGAGTTTCCCGATGTCTTTCCGGAGGAGATTCCCGGATTCCCACCGATGAGAGAGGTCGAGTTTGGGATTGAGTTATTACCGGGGACGTCTGCCATTTCTCGTGCCCCTTATAGGATGGCACCAGCGGAGCTAAGGGAATTAAAGATTCAGTTGCAAGAGCTCCCTGATAAAGGCTATATACGCCCTAGCGTATCGCCCTGGGGAGCACCAGTTTTATTTGTGAAGAAGAAAGATGGTTCGATGCGTTTGTGCATCGATTACAGACAACTGAACAAAGCTACAGTGAAGAATAAGTACCCACTTCCGAGGATCGATGATTTGTTTGATCAGTTGCAGGGTACGAGGCTCTACAGTAAGATCGATCTGAGGTCGGGGTACCATCAGATTCGAGTAAGAGAAGAGGATGTTCAGAAGACAGCCTTCAGGACGAGGTATGGGCACTATGAATTCCTAGTCATGCCTTTTGGGGTGACAAATGCCCCGGCTGTTTTCATGAGTTTGATGAACAAGGTGTTCCAGCCATTTTTGGATCAATTCGTCATAGTTTTCATTGACGATATACTCATCTACTCTCGGACCGAAGAAGATCATGTACGGCACTTGAGGACAGTACTTCAGATCCTTAGGGATCATCAGTTGTATGCAAAGCTTAGCAAGTGCGAGTTCTGGTTGGACAGCGTGGTATTCCTAGGCCATGTCATATCTAGCCAAGGGATATCTGTGGATCCCAGGAAGATTGAAGCTGTGATGGAGTGGGCAGCACCCACTTCTGTACCCGAGATACGGAGTTTTCTTGGCTTAGCAGGTTATTACCGACGTTTTGTCGAGGGATTTTCTAAGATCGCTAAGCCATTGACACAGCTGACTCAGAAAGGAGTCCCATTCTTTTGGTCCGAAGCTTGTGAGGAAAGCTTCCAAGAATTGAAACGTCGTTTGACGACAGCGCCAGTATTGGTGATTCCGTCTGAGGATAAGAGGTTTGCCTTGTACACGGATGCATCATTGCAGGGTTTAGGCTGTGTATTGATGCAAGACAGACAAGTGGTAGCCTATGCTTCGAGACAGTTGAAGCCTCATGAGACCAGGTACCCAGTCCATGATCTGGAACTGGCGGCTATCATTTTCGCCTTGAAGATTTGGCGTCATTATCTTTATGGTACTACGTTTACCATCTTTACGGACCATAAGAGCCTAAAGTTTCTATTCACCCAGGCTGAACTAAATATGCGCCAAAGAAGATGGATGGATTTTCTCAAGGATTATGACTGTGAAATTGAGTACCATCCTGGTAAAGCAAATTTGATAGCAGACGCCTTAAGTCGGAAGGTGAAGAGTACTGCTGAGGATGTTATGTGTTTATCAGCTTTGATGACTTCCTATTGCCATCTGGGCTATGACTTCGATGTAGACACGTCGCCGGTGCGAGTGTCGACCTTATTGGCCGAGCCAGACGTATTTGAGGCTATCAGGAAAGCCCAGAGGTCGGATGATGAAGTGCAGAGATGGTCATCAATAGCACTTCGAGGTCAGCCAACAAAGTTTAGAGTGGCTGAAGATGATTCATTAAGACTGGGCGACCGATGGGTAGTCCCAGATACACCAGAGTTACGTAAAGAAATTTTAGAACGGGCTCACAGTAGTCGGTTCAGTATTCACCCCGGAGGAAGAAAGATGTATAAGGACCTGAGTGGTCAATTCTGGTGGAGACGCATGAAGCGTGATGTGATCAGTTTTGTTAAGAGATGTTTAATCTGCCAACAAGTAAAGGCAGAAAGACAGAGGCCTGGTGGCGAGCTGAAGAGCTTAGAGGTACCTAAGTGGAAGTGGGAACATATATCTATGGATTTCGTGACCCACTTGCCAAGGTCGGCCTCTGGATTTGATGCGATCTGGGTGATCGTGGATAGGCTGACAAAGGTGGCTCATTTCATCCCTTACAGTATGACTTTCACGTATCTTAAGATGGCCCAATTATATGTACAGGATGTAGTGAGGTTGCATGGGATTCCAGTCTCGATCGTGTCTGACAGAGACCCAAGGTTTACTTCTCATTTCTGGGAGGGTCTCCAGACAGCTTTGGGCACCGAGGTGAGACTAAGTACAGCTTATCACCCTCAGACTGATGGCCAAACGGAGCGTACTATACAGACGCTCGAAGATATGTTGAGGGCATGTGTTTTGGAGTTTGATACTCCGTGGCAAGAATCTATACCACTGGTAGAGTTCTCATACAATAACAGCTATCAGGCGAGCATTCAAATGGCCCCTTTTGAAGCTCTTTACGGACGACGATGTAGGTCACCGCTGTATTGGGAGGACTTGATGAGTAAAGCGGTCGGAGGACCGGATATGATTAAGGACATGGAGGAAAAGATTAAGATGATACGCTTAAAGATGAAAGCGGCCCAAGATAGGCAAGCAGCCTATGCAAACAAGCGGCGACGGCCGCTAGAATTTCAAGTAGGAGACAAGGTCTTCTTGAAAATCTCACCCTTCAGAGGTGTTGTTCGTTTTGGTATGCGGGGGAAGTTATCCCCGAGGTACGTTGGACCGTATGAGGTGTTACAGCGTATCGGCACTTTGGCTTACCGATTGGCTCTACCGCCGTCTTTATCTGGGATTCATGATGTTTTCCATGTTTCTATGCTACGGAAGTATGACCAAGACCCGTCTCATGTTTTACAGCCTACTGAAGTGCAGTTAGACTCAGATGTATCCTACGTTGAACGACCGGTCAAAATTCTGGATCGTGAGGATCGCAGACTACGAAGTAAAGTTATACCGATGGTCAAAGTTCAGTGGGATCGTCGGGGTGTCGAGGAGGCTACGTGGGAGACGGAGCGGCATATGATGCAGCATTACCCTGAACTATTTTCTGGTATGATTTATGTTTAGTTTCTTTTGGGTAAGTGCATGCGATTTCGAGG